>OY979766.1:35765471-35991578 GCA_963855975.1 Andrena chrysosceles | reverse complement strand
GGTAAAGGGTGTAAGGGTAAAGGGTGTAAGGGTAAAGGGTGTAAGGGTAAAGGGTGTAAGGGTAAAGGGTGTAAGGGTAAAGGGTGTAAGGGTAAAGGGTGTAAGGGTAAAGGGTGTAAGGGTAAAGGGTGTAAGGGTAAAGGGTGTAAGGGTAAAGGGTGTAAGGGTAAAGGGTGTAAGGGTAAAGGGTGTAAGGGTAAAGGGTGTAAGGGTAAAGGGTGTAAGGGTAAAGGGTGTAAGGGTAAAGGGTGTAAGGGTAAAGGGTGTAAGGGTAAAGGGTGTAAGGGTAAAGGGTGTAAGGGTAAAGGGTGTAAGGGTAAAGGGTGTAAGGGTAAAGGGTGTAAGGGTAAAGGGTGTAAGGGTAAAGGGTGTAAGGGTAAAGGGTGTAAGGGTAAAGGGTGTAAGGGTAAAGGGTGTAAGGGTAAAGGGTGTAAGGGTAAAGGGTGTAAGGGTAAAGGGTGTAAGGGTAAAGGGTGTAAGGGTAAAGGGTGTAAGGGTAAAGGGTGTAAGGGTAAAGGGTGTAAGGGTAAAGGGTGTAAGGGTAAAGGATGTAAGGGTAAAGGGTGTAAGGGTAAAGGGTGTAAGGGTAAAGGGTGTAAGGGTAAAGGGTGTAAGGGTAAAGGGTGTAAGGGTAAAGGGTGTAAGGGTAAAGGGTGTAAGGGTAAAGGGTGTAAGGGTAAAGGGTGTAAGGGTAAAGGGTGTAAGGGTAAAGGGTGTAAGGGTAAAGGGTGTAAGGGTAAAGGGTGTAAGGGTAAAGGGTGTAAGGGTAAAGGGTGTAAGGGTATAGGGTGTAAGGGTAAAGGGTGTAAGGGTAAAGGGTGTAAGGGTAAAGGGTGTAAGGGTAAAGGGTGTAAGGGTAAAGGGTGTAAGGGTAAAGGGTGTAAGGGTAAAGGGTGTAAGGGTAAAGGGTGTAAGGGTAAAGGGTGTAAGGGTAAAGGGTGTAAGGGTAAAGGGTGTAAGGGTAAAGGGTGTAAGGGTAAAGGGTGTAAGGGTAAAGGGTGTAAGGGTAAAGGGTGTAAGGGTAAAGGGTGTAAGGGTAAAGGGTGTAAGGGTAAAGGGTGTAAGGGTAAAGGGTGTAAGGGTAAAGGGTGTAAGGGTAAAGGGTGTAAGGGTGAAGGGCTTAAGGGTGAAGGGCGTAAGGGTGAAGGGCGTAAGGGTGAAGGGCGTAAGGGTGAAGGGCGTAAGGGTGAAGGGCGTAAGGGTGAAGGGCGTAAGGGTGAAGGGCGTAAGTGTGAAGGGCGTAAGGGTGAAGGGCGTAAGGGTGAAGGGCGTAAGGGTGAAGGGCGTAAGGGTAAAGGGCGTAAGGGTAAAGGGCGTAAGGGTAAAGGGCGTAAGGGTAAAGGGCGTAAGGGTAAAAGGTGTAAGGGTAAAGGGCGTAAGGGTAAAGGGCGTAAGGGTAAAGCCATAAAAATCGGGCGAGACCCTGCGAAGGGTTGTCCTCGTCACGGGGTACCAGGCCGCATCTTCTTGACGGGCGTACCTCCATAATTACCCTGTATCTGTTTCAGAAATAAAATAATTCTTTATTCTTTATCGTATGGATATGAATGTGTCGCCGATGGATTCCTTGGGGTTTTCTGATGAAAATCATTACAAATAACGTGTAAATCGGACAACTTTTACATAGGGAATACAAATAGTTTGTGTCAAAGTAGTCCGATTTGCATGATATTTGGTATGATTTTCGTCAGAAAAACATAAGGAATCCATTCGCGTCACTTCCCTCTCGATACGATGAAGAAAAGAATTTCTTAATACGCTGTAATGGATATTTCACCCTCGACTGCGGGGGCTCGACCTCAATTCGTTACGTTCGGCCCAGGATTCGTACCTTTTTCCGGTAAAAGTCATAAAAATCGAGCGAGACCCTGCGAAGGGTTGTCTTCGCCACGGGGTACCAGGCCGCATCTTCTTGACGAACGTCGGGCGACTCCTGCCCGAGAGGAATACGATTTACTTTAATTATAGTACATGTGTGTTTTGTAATAAAGTGTTTCTATCGTCTCCTGAATTCAACACCTGGCATCCAGACATCTGCGCTTCTACAATCCATCGGCAATACTCCTCGTGGAGAGACACGGTAAGAAAAGGGGTAGCCCGCTGTCGACGCGTGGTCCTCTCGAGTATAAACATGAGCTTCGATATCAAAACAAAACCATGCGTTGACGTATTCCGTGCGAAAGAAGGTGGGCATTGGGGAGAAGGTATTGCTGTGAAGAGGGCCTCTTCAAGAGTGCAGCCGTTTGTGAGGGATGCAAATCCGATTGGTTCTGATACAATCTGCTCCCTATAGTTGAAATTTAGTCTAGCATCTTTCACTCCTCCGAACCTAACAAATCCAACTTGCATCCCTCCCAGACGAACTGGCTATCCGAGCCTAGAAGCAAGTGCGAAATAAAAGTAACGATGCGCTTCTCGATACCGCAGATGTACCTACCTAAGTAGCATTTCTGGCGGAAAAGAATTGTCCAGCCTTTGGGCCTGGCGTAGACCTTTCGCAGGTAGGTATTTATTTCAACAGGCAGTGCCACCCGTGGCGCCAGTAAGACCGTCCCCGGTCCTTGCTATTCCAGAGGAGTTTCTTGCAGTGAAAATCAGTAAATTTGCAAGCGCAATATCTCAAAAACCAGTGAAAATAAAGTGTATACATTGATGCCTATTGAATTTGTCTTGGAACGCATTATCAACTCAGGACTTCAAAAAAAATAGTTCCATTTGAAAAACCGAACTTGACCATCGTATTTTTTAAAATAATAATCGAAAAAAAAATTCGTTCGGGCTAATTTATTAGCCCCTTCGAACCATGCAATTCCCTATTTTTTAAAAAATTTTATCATCGACACCCTGTATATTGTTACAAAAAATATAAAAAACGAATATAAAAATAGAAAAATAGAAATATAAAAATATAAAAATACAATTAAAATATAAAATAAAATACAATACAATATAAATGAATGTAAATATAAATATAAATATAAATGAATATAAATATAAATATAAAATAGAAATATGAAAAATAGAATATAAATATATAATATAGAATATAGAATATATATATAATATAGAAATATAAAAATAGAAATATAAGAATAGAAATATAAAAATAGAATATAAAAATAGAATATAAAAATAGAATATAAAACTAGAATAGAAAATAGAAAATAGAAAAAATATAAAAAAATATAAACTATTCTAAGGAGGAAGGTGGCGGGGGGGAAGGTGGCGAGGGGTGTGATGACGGCGACGATGGTGTGGGTGGGGGCCGCGACCGCCGCAGGGCCCTCGACTGCGGTTTATATGGCCGCACCCGCGCGGCCCCATATGGCCGCAGCCGCGCAGCCCCATACGTGGGCGACGGTGCCTAGAACACACAGACACGTCAATATAATACTGACACATTAAACATAATAAACATGAAACACACAAAACAATGCAAAGTATTACATACCTGTGGAGGCGGCGACGGTGACGGCGGTGGGGACTGCGGTGGCGGCGACGGTGATGGGGGTCGGGTATTGAACGTCTATCATACGACTTTGATCATGCATCGAACGGCTTTGATCGGGTATCGAACGTGTATTGGACAACTTCTACATAATAATGATAAGTATCGTCTTAATCTAGCGCACATCAAACGCATGAGGTTGGGTTGGGGGAGGGTGAAGAAAATTATACGCATTAAAAGATTGATTATATTTTATTTATGAATTTCCCTGGTGTTTAGACCACCAGTTGAATATTTTAAATACATTTTGCATGGCACAGTGTTTCGCGTGTCTACCACATCGCAGAGTATTAACTACATTTAGCTTATTTAGAGATTTGATATCCTCATAGTCAATGTCCAGCGTCTCGATGACCGCATCTGCTCTCGTACTTTCATCGGGGAAATCCGCAAGCCAGTCGCGTTTCTGCAGCCCTTTAACATATACGACATGGCACGTGTCATCCTCTTCTTCATCGATCGCATCAGCTACAGCTTTCGAAATTAGCCGTTTAGCCATACTGTATGGAACTTCTCCATCGTCCCAGCGTAACCCATGATGTTACGCCGTTAACCAGCGGATGCTTGATTTGTCAGATTTCGAAAGAAGATAATGCGGCATCGAACTCCCAAAAATATAGTGCGAGAGAATTGTTCCCATTCGTTGGACAGCCACTTCCTTGACGACAAATCTTCCATCAACGATGAACCCTTGCATGTCAACGAACGTTGGTACAGCCATTATCGATACAATTTGGAGGTCCACTCGCTTCCAAGACAGACGAGAGAATGCAGTCTTTCTCGTAAAACATCTCGATTTTCACGATGAAATTTTTTTGCGAATTTCGAACAGGAGAGGGCGGGCAAGTAGCGTGGTAATTTAATTTATTTTGCGCACCATGTTTGTCAATGGATTGTATTCAACCACTCTATCGTGTAGAATCAGACAGTAGGCTGTAGTATTTGCAGGCACATTCTCTTTACACTCGAATTCTATGCGCACGTCCACGGTGCCATTCTTGATCGACTCATTTTGTCGCGAGCAATCAATTACCACGAGGGGGCCAAATTGTAAAAATTCAGCCACGGTGAATAATGCCTCGTTGCAACTATACCCATAATATGATTTACGGAATTGCGTATACATGTGATACAAGATGGCGTGCTTATTCTTGTCAAAGTCCAAGTTCAGGTCATCATATGGGTAAAATTCCGAGTTGAGAAAAAGTTTTACATTGGCCAATTTGCAGTTGTTGAACATAGTAACGTCTTCACTCATCACATTTCTTCGACCAGTCTGTAGAGCAAGGATCACGCATCGCGGCTTCTCCAGCTGCGCAGATGCCTTCACGGCCCACGAATGCTTGGTCGTGCTCTGTAAGAGAGGATACTCGTACAGATCCCACGATTGAAAACAAATGCTCAGGTTTTGTCCACGTTCCAAAGTATGTAGCAACGATAGCTTATTAACGTCATTTAACGTCACATGGGGCATCCGCCATTGTAGTTTAACCAATTCAATTTCTGGTTCCAACATCGGCGATCCTATCAGAGCATTGTTGTCGTTGCGCGATCGTATTAAAATCAATTCGTGACGCGCATTAATAATCATGCGTTTGTAGTCCTCACAAAATCTCAGCAAATATTTGAGTGGGATGCAAAAATTGAAATGACTTTTCACTATTGGCCCATCGTGCCGTTTCAAGCCCCATCTGACATTCTCCATATTTTTGTCTTCGCCAGATGTCAGCGATACATAGTTTTTAAGCGTGCTAGTTATTCCAACGTTTCTGCTGCGATCAATCTCCACGCCATTCAGCTCGTATCGAATCTCATCGAATAAGAACGCCATGCAATTATTTCCCAACGTCACCGTTAATGCATCTTTTGGCTTATTTATCTTCAATTTCCCCTCCACATAGAGAAAACTTTCACACGGCAATGTGTATAAATCCTGCTGTTGTATCGGTATTCTTATCTCATCGCTGTATCCAAACGTCGTGTTGACATATGGGTTGTATGTGCGAGTCTGAAGCTTGACGATGCGGTCATCAAACGTCGGCTTCCCTCCAATACTTAGAATGTCAGCCATTTTTTTCAACCTAAATGCGCACAATGAATCCCAATGATTTCAAAAATGCAATGTTCGCAGCACTGAGCCTCTTCTTTTTAGCGTGATCGGAGCTGTTGCAGTTGTTGTTGCAGTTGTTGTTGTTGTAAACAATTTCACTTGGAAGAAACGGGTTTCTAGAGTCGTTCAATACAAGCATCTCTTTCGTTCACACCACATGTATTATCGTCGTCGCCGTCGTACGTGCAATCTGATGGTAATCTCTTCACCTCGAAAATCGAGCAACCGTCCGTTTTGATCCACAACGCGTATCGTTAGATCCGTAATGATCCGTGCGGTGATTGGAAGGTAAATGATCTGCGCGGGCGTTTCCGATATCTTATATCCTGGTGGAACTCTCGGAGAAAATTCATGTATCGTATGTACACGCCTGCCACTGTTGTACGCGCCAGCGGTCACGCTACATTCTATACGAACAATGTTCACGTTCATGATATTAATTGGATCCTCCGATTCGTGCCACCGTCCTGGTTCTAATACCCGATTCGTCGAGAATCCCAATAGCGATCCAATGTTATTGTGCTTTGTAAAATCTACGGCGAACCGACAGTACAGTTCGCTTTTCATGGTGTTGTTGTTGGGACGCAACACTATTGGATACGCATCGTTGTCACTGTCATCGGTACCGTCGAGATTTTGAGGATACCGCTCGAGTAATCGCTGCTTCAAATACTTGGCAATGGCGTCTAGTTCGTAGGAGCCGTGGGGAATCGTAATGTATTCAGGAGTGGTGTCGACGCTGTTGCTGATGTCATAGTTTACGGTGTAAGCTACCGACACACGCGCGAAAGTTGACTTTTTCTTCTTGGGGTTGTAAGGCCCAAGAAACTCCGTGGTACGCGGTGCTGATGGCTTTATCACTCGCCAAATTAATATTGAGTGATTGTTTATTCCGTGACGACAAGAGAACTTGCTGGTCCGTATGATGACCAGGTAAGTTTACGAATGTTTATCGATGGTCTTAATCACGAATGTTTGATTAGACCAATCGAACTAGTCCGTATGATGACTAGTACAACGTGTAGTTAGACGGTAAGTCTTAGTCACGACTGCCTTGACAAAATCACTTGAATCGACTGTTGGATTATCAGTGTTTTGAAGACGGATGAATGTGTTCGCTCGAGAGATGATTGAACTCTGTCTTGTCTCGCTTTTCGGCGTCGAAGTTAGACAAGACATCAGATTTTCGGGAGGTGTCAAATTGCTGATTGGCTAGTCTTTCTTCGAAGAGGAGGAACCTTCCTTCCCTGGTTTGGTGGTGGAGGAGGAAGGCCTCTCCTTCTTGGTGACGTAGCGGAGGAAAAACTAGACATCTGGCTAACAAACCTAGCTAGGTTGTTCGGTCGGGGTGTTTAGCCAGGGTCACGGTTTATGACCGTATTGTTCTGTGAGTCAGCGGTTGACGACGGGAGGTACCGGTCCGAGGTAATCGTGTACCCTCGCTGACAGAACAATTTAACGGATTATCTCAGGACGAGAATAGTCGAAAATACAAGAAAAATGGCACGATGTCGATTGCCACTTAGTCATCTGGCAGGCAAATGGTTCCCAACGAACGCTTCGAGAACAAACGATTGCCCACCGTAAAAGACGTTAAATTTTCGCCTCGCCCTGAGCCCGCTTTTGTCCTTTAAGACGAAACATACGGTGAAGTAGAATTTATCGTTGCTCGAGTCGATGTTTGGTATGGTGTGATAAGTTTCAAAGGTTGTTAGACCAAGCTCGTAATCATCGTCGCTCAAATCTATGGGTGGAAAGTAGCTCACCGCGAGGGTGCTACTCTTGCCGGTTAGAGTGAATGTTAACGACATATTCCGAACTGTACGGCTCGATTAGTACTGAATCAGAGTGGCGGGAAGTCAATCATTAAATTTGGTACCGATCGTTAGTAGAAAGCGTAGACATAGTTGTCCACAATTGCTCTGATTGTACTTCTGATAAGACGTTCGATTGTATTCAATTTTCACAGCATCCTTATCCAGATATTTTACCAATTCCTTGGGCGGTCGAAGATTTCCAAAGCTGTCGAAATATATAGCTCGACACCCTCTCTTCGCATATGCCACCCAATGAGTCCCCGACCCCTCGACATTGTCCAAATTTACAATACCGCTCTCGTTTCGACGTACTCCTCCGACTGGTAGCGTGTTTCGCATAAAAACACCTCTAAAGAATGGAATACGCATACGTTTTGCCAACTCCTCCAATTGTGCATCGGTAGTTACACCCGCGGGCATTTTTATTTTCTTTTCGGCGTTTTTTTTTTCGTTTCGATATTCCCTGTCCACGCTTGTATGGTGCGAGATAAAGTCCGCGACCTTCCATGGAGCGATTATGACGTTGCAGTTCCTGCAGCTGATGTTGCGCCGCCTTATTATCGTTTACCGCCTTGGCGATCCCCGCCGCTCCACCAGCTAATGATCCGAGAACACCTAGCAGCGGGAGAAGTGGTAATATACCACCCCGTTTTGCCACCGGAAGAATCCGCTTTTTCGGCGCTCTCTTTGGAGTACTTTTGCGGGGTTTTGTTTTCATCCCCATTCCGATTTTCGTCTTGGCCTTCATAGCTGCCCAAACAGCTGTAGCAGCACCTCTTTCACCCAGAGTCGAGTCTCGCGCAACGATGCGTTTTCGCGCTTTGTCAGCGAGAACTTTATCTGCCGCGTGCCTTTCGCCGAGGTCGTTGCTGCGCGAATCCGCAATATCGTGTTCGCGACACGCCGCGTCCAACGGATTGATGCCTTGATCCCCTCTAGCCAATCGTTTTGCCAGATGTGTTCCTGGACCGCAAAACTGGTATCCCGGAATATGTAATTCGATAGGTAGCGCGTTTATCGCTCGATTTAACAAACCACAGCCTTTCTTTACTCTCGTCGGCGACATTCGCTACAGTTTTTAATCAATGGTGCTGGACCGTCGATATGCGTTCGCTGCCAAGGACGATTATAATGCTCCAGACACCGACGATACTGCCGAACCTCAGAATCGGTTTTTATGTGCTCGGGGAGTCTGTCCCACAACTGATCAATGTGTTTCCCAAACTCTCGGAGTAGAATAATCTTTGGTATATATTTCAACTGCTCAGAGGTTAGGTCTCGAATATCGCAATTATCCGACAGGATCAGAAGCATTTTGAATACTGAGCTGTTTTGAGTCGATGCAGACCTATAAATAGGGCGCTTCGACGTATCAAAATCATTTTTCACAGTTTGCGGAGAGGATGCGATTCGTGCGACAACCTATAACGATACGCGTGACAAATTTTGACGATAAATCACGAGTGATGTCTTCGAAAACAAGACGCAGACATGGTAGCATGCTACCAAACACTATACGCTGCCTCGTTTGTGGCCCATCAAATTGCGGAAAGACAAACGTGTTGGTGAGCTTGTTGGAAAGTATTCACGGCGTCCGCTTCGAGAACGTGTACGTGTACTCCAAGTCGTTGCAACAGCCGAAATATCAGTATTTGGAGAATTTATTGACTCCGATAGATGAAATTGGCTACTTTACGTTTTCGAATAACAGTGACGTCATCCCACCGTGCGAATCGCTTCCGAATTCTATTTTCATCTTTGATGACGTGGCATGCGACAAGCAAGATACGATAAGGGAATACATTGCAATGGGACGCCACTCGAACGTTGACTGCTTCTATCTCTGTCAGACGTATGCAAAGATACCCAAACATCTTATCCGCGACAATGCCAATCTGTTGATTCTGTTTAAGCAGGATGGTACCAACTTGAAACATGTGTACAACGATCACGTAAACACTGACATGTCTTACGAGGATTTCTGCGCTTTGTGTCGTAATTGTTGGCAACGGGAGTATGGTTTCATAGTAATAGACAAGGATAGCGCGATGTCCAATGGACGTTACAGAAAGGGATTTAACGAGTTTGCCATACCGTGAGACGATCAATTGTCGTCAACACGTCGGTGGGAAAGCAACGTCAGCGGTACAACGATGATTGATATCGATACCCTGGAGATTAAGGATCGCGAGAGAATAGCGAAGGAAATTGCAAAAACTAGCGAATCCATTCGCAAGAAACATCAGGCTTTGAAGACAGGTAAGATGGAGGAAGATGTCGCGTTGGAGAGATACTTCAAACCTATCGTCGAACCCTTAAAACATATTGTGGAAAATACCTCAGCGACAGAAGCTAGCACATCACCACCGATGAGCATAGACGTTGAAGGGAATGAAACATTAACGCCTAAAAAAATCCATCCGAAAGGGAACACATCGCGCAAGACAAAGAGGAAACGGCACATGTCGTCTGAATATTCACCCATAACCTCAACACCAGTTCAATCGAAGCATAAACGACGGAATGCTACATCAAACGAGTCTCCCGTTCCTCACACACCAATAAGTACATTTCCCAGTGAACTGTCGCTCGCAACTATTGATGACGACGTTTTCGAAACTAGTCCCAATGAGTCGTTTGTAACATCTATCAGACAGCAACTTCAAACATCCGAGGGACAAGAAACGTTTCGCAGTCATTTCGGTCCGCTGGGGCAAAAATACATGAGCGCGATCCTAAGTGGTGATAAGGATCCAACAATGGACTATGTGTACGGTGTATACTTTGGCAATAGTGGAACGATGCTTGGGGATAAGGCTTTCGATATAGACAAGGATGATAATATAATCATAGATGGTGTAAGATACGGAGGAACATCCGGTCTTTACGAACTGATTTTCAAGAGAATTCCCAATGATGCTATATACACCGATGCTGATAAACAAAAATACAAAAGTATACTGCTGGCGACGAATGCCCACAGACGCGGTCATGGTGCTAAAAATCCCATATTGAGCAACAAGGGATACAAGTACAGACATGTAATTGCACCGCTAATCACACGCGCATCAGTCAATAAAGCAGGGAAAGGTCTTAGGACACCACGAGCCATGGTGGTAAACGATAACAAGATCGATTACGTACACTGGGACGATCCCAACGAGCTGGTGGATCGATTGCGTTTGCTGGAAGCGTCACGTCAGGCGGGTAACAACTCTCATAATCCCGAAATTCTATCGATTGTCGAGGAACTACGCGAGGTAGGCCTCATTATATAAATTAAGCCGCACGCCAATGATGTGCACTGTATGCATCGAGATGCCGATCAACAAATTTGGGGTATCGCTCGAGAAGAGTGGAGCAGCTAGAATGGACTATTACAAATGGAGTGGTTTGCTTCGAAATTACATGCGAGATAACGCTCTTTGTGTGGTTGGTGCCGACTTTGATGCAAAATCACGCAAGATACGACGCGTAGCTCAACCGGTGGCCGACACCGATGCCGTCAATAAACTATACATGGAAAAGAACATTAAACTTTTGAGAGAGCGGCAGAAAGAATTAGAGAGGAAACTGATCGCGTTTCAAAGATATATGCTGACGCTGCAAAACAGCGTTCAAAAGATATCGCAGGCGTCGAATTCTATCCCGCAGCAGCGCTGCGAAGGAGAATCATGCGAGGCGGATGAACTTGCCCCTGGGCCGATTGGGAGCACTTAATGAACGTGCCCGATAATTATCGCATCATTCGTGTCAAGACACCTCTGCGATCAAACATGCAGCCATTATCGAAATCCAAGAGTAAAGAAAACCACGGCCACAAGAAGCTACAACTCGTTGAGGAATTGCATGCTCCAGCTCGAAGACATTTTCCGCGGAGGCGCGTCATAGTGCATGGATACGATGATCTGTGGCAAGCTGACATTGTAGAAATGCGTCCATACTCACGATTCAACCAGGGTCACCACTACATACTCACCGTCATCGATGTGTTGAGCAAGTATGCATGGGCGTTGCCGCTCAAGACTAAAAATGGCGCTGAGGTGACTAAAGCGTTTGCAAAGATATTTAGAGATCTATATCCGAAAAATTTGCAAACCGATCAAGGAAAAGAATTTTACAACGCTGATGTGCAGAAACTCTTGGCAAAGCATAACGTTAATCATTATTCGACGTATTCTGTGATGAAGGCCTCCGTCGTAGAACGTTTCAATCGAACTTTGAAAAACAATATGTGGAAACTGTTTACGCTCAATGGAACCTATAGATGGACCGATGCGCTTCCAAGTCTATTTGCAGAGTATAACGCACGAAAACATAGAACCATCGGAATGCGTCCTTGCGATGTTACCCCTGCGATCACCGATAAGCTGCTAGCCACCGTATACAGCAACATAAAGATCGCTGCTCCAGCGAGATTCAAGTTGGGCGAGTTTGTGCGCGTGAGCAAATTTAAAACCATATTCGATAAAGGCTATACGCCGAATTGGACAACGGAGGTGTTCAAGATAGCCAAAGTACAAGCAACTAATCCCGCAACGTATCTGCTGGTCGATTCCTGTGGAAAACCTGTTGCCGGAGGATTCTATGAACACGAGCTGCAACGCGTCACCGATCCTGATGTGTATCTAGTGGAAAAAGTGTTGCGTAGAAAGGGGGATAAGGTGTACGTCAAGTGGTTGGGGTTTGATAAATCACACAATTCTTGGATAAATAAAAATAATGTATTGTAAAAAATAATATATGGTTCAATAAATACAATGATACATATATGAATGCGTTAATAAATACAATAATAAATACAATAATAATTTTCTATACATGCGCGAAGAATTTTATATTATACACTAATTCCACTATTTATAAGAAACGAGTTAATAAATACAATTACAATTTCTATTTTTACAATGGGATATTATAATGACCCCAGGGCAGAGTGTCGATCGAATTGGGTACGATATGCCGCTTGTCGTCGTATGGGCTTAGAGCGATTTTAGATTCCGAAATGGTGTACACTCTTTGAAATTTAGACCGTATGCATGATTGTCTGCGAACCATTCCGATCTCCCTATGCAAACATTGCGCGTAGTCATCGAAAGTTATCGTTCTGGCTATGACGTTGGTCTTGACGCCTTTCGCCTTATTCGTATCTTTTTTGCCGTCTACGCGAAGTGCATACATTTTCGCTCTAAGACCTACGAATTCGGTCATTATCGCACCGTTATTTTCATCCTTCATCAGCCCCGGAACCTTCTTATTTACGCGCGGCATATTATATGGATTGTCGGTAGGATAATCGCTCGTGTCGAATCTATCGATATTGTGTTTCATGGACTCGTAGATATCATCGCATTGAATGTGATAAATGAGACTATCTGTGTCGGTATATAGAATTTTACAATTTTTTCCATGCTTGGGGGACATGTACTCGTGGTGAAATTAGAACAAACAAATTTTTGATATGTCCAGAATGCACATACCCGGCTTGTGCATATATCGGCTTGTTGAATTTCACCTCGAGTTTTCGCAATTCAACAGCTATTAAATTTTCCGAAAAAACACTTCTGCTGTGAAAATTCGGTTTCGCGATCATTGCCTCTGCACCATATCGCCCTTCCCAACGTGTCAAAAGTTTTACATCCACGTGATTTCGTACATTTTCCATAGTTTTACCGAATACCGCGTTGTTCATCAATTTGTACAAATTTTTTTCAAAGTCGTTTGTCGCGCTTGTTCTAAACCGTGTATTGAGTTCGATATAATCGCGGAGCCAGGGAGATTGAGCGAATTGAAGCACGCGGTGTATCTTTGTAATACGAAGACCGTGTCGCGTGCACTGTTGCAGGTTGCGATAATGGATAACGTAACGCTGCTTATCGTATACCGTCGCGAGTAATTTGTCCTGCCTGCTACCAGGTGGTTTGGCACGCGTCGGGCAGAACGGTAGATCGGCATGAGCGTCGTGCAGACGTTGCGGATATTCCAGATCTACCTCGAGAATGTATCCCGTGGGCGAATCGATCGGGATTGAAGACACGTCAAAATTCGCAACATCTTCGACCCATCGAAATTTAGCGTATGGTAGGGGCTGACACATTGCCCATCCATACAAATTGTTCACGTCAAAGTACATCAAGTATGATGACTTTTCCGATGCATCGTAAGATGACATGTACTTGTTATTGGCATGTGCGTATCTTCCGGAACATTGACTTAAACCCCCACGTATACCGCGTTCGATAAACATGACCATATCGATGTCTGTGAGCAATTCGAATGTAATTTTAGTATGTTTTAGCATTGCATCCCATGTGAAACCAGGTAGAGTATAATAATGTGCTGAATCTAATCCGTAACTCTTGATACAACTTTCGCGAAAATTTTCAAAAATATCTGCCAATAACAAGACATCTGTTTTCAAATACAAGTCGCTGTATTCGCCCAAGGTTCTAATCTCGAAACGCTGCCAGACAGTTTCGGCGTGCGCGTAATCGCTCTCGGATACAGTCTCACCCGTTAACGAACTGTAGAATGACTCGCGCGGCGGTAAGCATGGGTCCTGCAGCTTGTTCGCGCAATCAAGGTATTCGTGTCGATAAATTGAAATCCTCGGTGGATAATGTTTCAAATTGTGATTGTAAAATATTTAATTGATCTGTGCTAAGAAAGGATGCTAATTTGTCGAGACTGGTGTTGAGAAATTTGTATGAATCGATGAATCGTAATTTAATATTATTTCGCGAGTCTGAATCAGCCGTATCTTCGACACTTTTTGTGAAAGAAATATACTTTTCTTTCGTTATGGGTAATACATCAACGTGACCTTTGAAAGCGGTAGCTATTTCCTCGATAATGAAATGCGAATCATAGCCGGATAAATTGTGGAAAACTATGCGGATGTAAAACGCGTTTTTATAATTTAAATTGCACTCCGTATGTGCTGGACCTCTAAACCGTCCGGAGAGGTGGCAATGATCGTGGACTCGTACATCGCTAGCCTTGAATGGTTCTTCGCAAATATGACAGTGTGTTGCATTGTGAAATGTCGTCAACTGTTCAGGAGTTAAATCCAGCATTGGAACATTACTGGTCAAGATGGGTTTGACAAAATTCGCAAAATTTTTAAGTTCGTCTACGAACCATGAAACACAATCCGCGTCGCGGCGATATCGATACGTCGATAGCGATGTATCGTACGAACAATGCATATAATAGGCAATACTGTGCACATTATGGTGCTGATACGCGCGCAATTTATTTATATCACCCATTCGATGACTGTCCTCCGTTTTTTCAATAACACACACCAGATCTGCGTACACCACGAAGGGAAGTCGCTCCTTCCTGCAGTGGTTGTTGAAGCTGAGGAGATTTTTGCCTTCGGTGGGCAGCAGGATGGCGCAATCGTTCAGTTGCCCACAGTCCACTGCATGGGCCTCCAACTTCGCGGTGGATCCGAAGTAGTGCATGCATCTGTAAACCCAAAAAATTTTTTTATTTAATTTGTTTCATGAGATATTTCAATATTTCACAAGTTTTCTATACGTACCGATCGCAGATGAATTTTTTTCCATCATGCCTGCTCAACTGGGTGCTCACCAGCCGGGACAAGTTCTTGATCAGTATAAAGTGCCCTACATCGCCGTGTTCTTGATTCGGCGTGTAGAGCAGGTTGCCGTGTCGATCCCTCTTTTGGCTGGTGAGGCGCAACGGAAAGACCGTCGATCCCTTCTTCATCTCCGCCTCGAAGGTGTACACATTGACGGAGATGTTGTTGAGCCGCTCAAATTTTCCATTTTGCTCCAGGGACATTGGGAACTCAATGCCTTGGAGATTTAGCACCAATGTATAGTAGGGTGGGCCGAAAAACCCAAATTTTCGAAACTCGAAACGGCGTAGTGCGGAAAAGTTACCGTTGGGGAAGACAAATTGAGGCCAAAAAGAAATTTTGAAATCGGTCAATATTTGACCCTCGCGCATCGCCGTCAAAGTTTTTAATTTTTGACCGAGTTTGGCGACTTCCGTATATTTTCTTAAAATTGTCTATATTTCACTATTGAACATCACAAAATATTATTTCAGCACATAAATACATACAATTCTGTAGCTGCGCAGCTCTTGGCTCGAGTTATATAGCTAACGCGACTCAGAACTCACCACGGGAAGGTGGCTGCACCTCGAGTTCCACCCACGCCCTTCCCAACCAACCAACCACATAGGGCATACATACTATTTATTGTCGACATCTTTCACGACTTTTACTTCTTCACGTTGAATTGTGCCTTGTTTGTGAAGGAAGGCATGATTTCCCTGGACATCAACGTGGTCCGGATAAAACCATCCCTGTTTTTATACCCAACAACTGTTCCTGCTGCTTCCGTCACTAACTTAACACAGCGCTCAACTGATTGGGTATGGCAAGGAAAGTTCCTGATATCCCAGTCTGGCGTAAATCCAGATTCTATTAGTGATGTAATGTGTTCAGTTGAGACATGACGTAAAAGAGGTGGTGAAGAGTTAATGGAGCTCCAGTCGATAATTTCTGAATAATCTGTCGCAGCAAAGTTGATTTTTGGAATGCAGAAGTCACGAACCGGCTTTTTTTTATTCAGATATGATTTTCTTGCCTCGATGATTCTTTTTAGGCCAAGTTCTCTAATATTTCTTCTTTCATCCATCGCCATTGCCAAGAGCAAGTTTTCAGGATGTGCAAAGAACCCGTTGCGTTGGATGACAGGATCCAAAATTTGGAGGAGGTTTTCAGGTAAGTATCTTGATGTTTCAATAACCTTGAACACATGTTTGGGACCGTCTATGATGGAACTATTCTTCGTTATGGCAAACCATACAGGCATATAACATGCAAATACAAAATTCACTACCTGTATCAGTTCATTAGAAGGATTGTCCGTTGATACATATAACCTCAGAGTTCGATTTGCAGCTGTCAGCCACCGGGAATGACACAGCGGCCCAGGATCTGAGACAGCTAAATCTGGAGGACAGAATCCTGACTTGATAGCTGAAGCTATATTCAGAAGATATTTCTGATCCTTACTAAGTTGTTTCAGATCTTTCTCATCAATAGGTGGAATGTCGCAATCAATACTCTCAAATTTAACAACAGGTAAGTTTTCGCAGCTCAAAAGACACTTCCCAATAGGACCACAAAACGATTTTGGACCTGTGGTTTGACCATCTAAATGTTCAAATAAATGTCTGAATGGAAGCTCATTGAAGTGCAACATGCATATAATCCATTGTAGTGGTCTTTTAAGAATCATTTCAATATTGTGAATTATACCATTCTTCCATCCAGTATTAGTTGCTGTTCCATCACAACCAACAACATCTAAGTCTCCAAAAGAGATTTTTAATTCCTTTAGATGTGAGATAACACTATCAGTAATATTTCTCGCAGAACTTGACCTTGGAGAAACATGACTGATATAGTTAGATCCCGGCTCTTGAATTAATGAAATATGTTCCTCTTTCACTCTTCTGCGAAAATTCTTCGAGTGCATTGTTTCAACAACCAAAGTTTCATCTTTTCTGCCATCAAAAAATAAACCTCGAAGAATTATATCAGCACTATCCTGTAAGCTTGATCTCAAACGTTCCTTTTCTCTCCTTACTTTATTTTTGTCAATAACAAGTGACTTGTCAGATTCATTTATAATCCCTACATCTTTCAGAATACTCAAAGCGATTGCCGCAGTTGCCCTGTCAGAAATACCATACCTGTCGCTTACTAATGCAGTCGACTTGAGTTCAATCCTCAGCTGTGTACCTGATGATGGTTTATGCTTTTTCGAAGGGACAAAATTGTCATTTTCAGTCTCTTCTTCAGGTTCAGGGCTTTGGTCTTTGACTTCTTCTGAGGTCTGTTCGAAAGAACTACCGTTCAGGGCTACGTCAAAACGAGACAGGCCTTGCTCTGCCCTCAGTAGTCTTTTGATTCGTTTTTCTGATTCTTTTTTGTCAACTTGTCCTATTCTTCCAAATCTTCCATTTCTTTGATCATACATAAATTTAATCTCAAGAAGTGGAATTTTCTTTGATCTCTCGCAACAACAGTTAATAGAAATTTTACAAATACAATTTCGAATACTTTTTCCACAGATGCAGTTTAGAATCATTAGACACTTGCAGGATGCTACGTCGAAGAGTTTTGCAGCTTCCTCCTTGAATTTTGCAAGTTTATGCTTATAATTTTGTTTCTCTTTGTCCCTGCTATAAGATTTCCGCAAATTGTAGTATAAGCTGTGATATGATTTTATCTTGTGTACGATTGTTTTTTCTGTTATAGTGGGAATAGATGCTACATCATACAGAACCAAAATTTTTTGTGCAACTGACTTAGCTACGGTAGAAAAACAGACGGTGTTATAGTTGGCACCTGAAGCCAGCTTAAATCGTTCTGCGAAACAACATTTCAAAACTTCTTCGTATGTAGGAAGTTGAGAAGTTGATAAATCCTTTGGATTACCAAAAATCGGACAGAAAAATGTTTTCCGGCTAATGTGTTTCTTTGGGACTTCCATCTTTTATTGATGGAAGAGCTTCAAGATCACAAAATATAGGAAGAAGTCAATACAAAATGATAAAATAAATGCTTTAAATACAAATGCAGACAATTTCTGTTATAAAAGAGCATAGGTAAGTGGTCGAGTAACGAAACAAAGAAGCTTTACTGGGAGGAGTGGGTCTGTTAAGCCAAGCCAAGAGCTTTGTGCCCAGAGTTGCCAGGAAACTCCTACACGTAGTGGAGGGCGCATACCTACCTCGGCGTCGATTGGTTTGACGTCACGGCGTCATCACGCGCATGCGTGGCGCGTTGCCTCTCCACTACGGTTAGGACTTCCTGGCAACCGTGTTTGTTTATGCCTAAAGAATTCAATAATATTGCCTAATTTATGTTGCGTATTGAGGTACGCCGTCGCACATCGAATTAACTTTGTGCGTAATTAATTAGATTAAAGTAAGTGCGTTAGCAATGTCAATACTAAAAATTCAATTTAATATAATTGCAATGTTGCTTTCGTAGCCCCTTACAGGATTGTGATTTGCGTCGTGTTCGCCTTACGCCTACTCGCGCCCCACATATTGTCTTCCGTCCGCGACAATACATGTAGAAAACACTATTTTACGTATTTATGTGCTAAAATAATATTCTGTGAAGTTCAACAGTGAAATATAGACAATTTTAAGAAAATATACGGAAGTCGCCAAACTCGGTCAAAAATTAAAAACTTTGACGGCGATGCGCGAAGGTCAAATATTGACCGATTTCAAAATTTCTTTTTGGCCTCAGTTTGTCTTCCCCAACGGCAACTTTTCCGCACTACGCCGTTTCGAGTTTCGAAAATTTGGGTTTTTCGGCCCACCCTAATGTATAGTCGGGGTACGAACTTGGGCGATCGGGATGTCTTTCCGCGGGATGGAGAGCGGCGGCCACTGCCCACGCGAAACACGCATTATCCTCGGATCGTACGCTAATGGTCGCTTTCTTCAGCAATAAATCACGCGGCAACTTGAAATGACACCCCGCGCGCAACGGATTGTACTTGTTGATATTGACGGTCAGGTTGAGGATTCTCGTCAATGCCCATCCGCTGTCGCGTTCCTGGAACTCGTCCAGCGATGTTAGGGTGGGATCGATGACACATCTCTGGTACCACTCCAGTAGATCGGATGTGCGAAAGAGTTCACAGTTCCGGGTGTTGATGCACCCGGACCACAAGTCCGTGGGTTTTTACTAAGATCCTGAAACCTGTAGTAAAGTCGCTGAGAATAAGAGGTTTTACTTCGGTCATCTACCTAGATGATTTGTTATGTATAAATAAGGACGTAGATGGTTGTGAGACAAATGTAAGAGAAACGGTGAATACACTGGAGCGTTTAGGTTTTAGGATTAACTGGAACAAGAGTTGTGTTACACCTTCTAGAAGATGCAAATTTTTAGGGGTTATCATAGACTCTAGCAGTTTTACTATAGAGCTAACAGAGGAGAGAAGAATTGGACTAATTAAAATAGTAGAAGACTTCCGCAAAAAGAATAGAGTCTCGATAAGAGAATGGTCACGCCTAATAGGTAAATTGATAGCGGCCTGCACAGCTGTGGAATACGGATGGCTATATACGAAATTATTCGAGAGGGAAAAAGTTTTAGCACTAATGAGAAATGACAATGACTTCGATAGAGAAATGCTCATCCCAAGCTCAATCCTACCGGATTTAGATTGGTGGGGAGAGAATTTGAGAAGGGGAACTAACTCTATTAAAACGGGAAAGTTTAGAACGACAATATTTACTGACGCCTCAAATTCAGGCTGGGGGGCCGTAAGAGAAAAAGAAGCGAGATATGGGTTTTGGTCAGAGGTACAAAAAGAAAGGCACATAAATTTCAAGGAACTTTTCGTAGTCAAATTGGCTTTAGAAGCGTTAGCGTCGGGGCTGTATGATTGCCAAATTTTGCTAAGGATCGACAACACGACTGCGATTGCGTACATAAACAAGATGGGAGGCATCAGTTTTAAAAAATATAATGCCCTTGCAAGGGAAATTTGGCAATGGGCGGAAGATTGAAAGATCTTCCTCTTTGCATCGTACATCGCCTCTAAGGAAAACGTGGAAGCTGACGCTCTTTCTAGAATTAAGAATGAGGATACAGAATGGGAACTAGCTAACACCGCGTTTGATGAAATCGTAGAGGTTCTCGGTAGGCCAAAAATCGACCTTTTTGCGAGTAGTCGGAATACCAAGTGCAGGATGTTTGTTTCAAGGAAACTAGAACCGGGGGCCTGGGAAGTTGACGCGTTCACGATCCCATGGTCAGAATTAAACTTGTACGCGTTTCCCCCATTCGCGTTAATCCTAAGAGTGTTAACAAAGATAACACAAGAGAAAGCATTAGGAATCATAATAGTTCCAGACTGGCCAAATCAACCGTGGTACCCATTGTTTAAGTCGATGTTAGTAGGAGAAGCATTAAGATTTGAAGCAAGCCCAAATTTGTTATTATCTGCCGACAGGTTGAG
Source organism: Andrena chrysosceles (assembly GCA_963855975.1). Classification (NCBI taxonomy): domain Eukaryota; kingdom Metazoa; phylum Arthropoda; class Insecta; order Hymenoptera; family Andrenidae; genus Andrena; species Andrena chrysosceles. The sequence continues at coordinate 35,971,103 of OY979766.1, read as the reverse complement.
ACAACATCCGAGAGCCGATCACCTAAGCATTTTGGCAGGAAAAGTATCGGGGAGGCATTTTTGAAGAAAGATGTACCAGAGGAAGCGTTAGAGATCGTCTTAGCATCTATGTCAGAAACTACTCTTAAACAATATGAGACAGCTTTGAGACAGTGGTCGAGTTTTTGTAGAGAAGAAGGGGTTCAATATCTGGAACCAACTCAAAAGACTCTTTTACAGTTTCTAGTTAAAAGATTTAATGACGGGGCATCATACGGCACGCTAAATACCTGCAGATCAGCATTATCATTAATCTCTAAGGATAGGATAGGAAATAATAATATTATTAGTAGGTTTCTTAAGGGCGTATATAAATTAAGACCAGGAACACCTAAATATGAGTTCACATGGGATGTACAAAAAGTACTAGAGTACCTGAAAAGGCTTTATCCGTTGGATAATCTGACCTTACCCGATTTAACAGAAAAGACGGCGACCTTGTTAGTATTGTGCACGGGACACAGAGCACAAACAATTGCGAATATCGAAATAAAAGATATATCAAGGTCCGCAGAGGGCTTGGAGATAAGAGTCAGAAAGGCGGTGAAGAATTCGGGTCCAGGACAATTCCAACCATTACTCAGAATCCCAGAGTTCAAACAGAATCCGGAGTTATGTGTAGCCTCTACGGTGACAAGATATCTGGAAACAACGAAGAATCGAAGAACGAGGTTGGGTAAATTGTTCATTGCTATAAGGAAGCCCTTTAAAGAAATCGGGTCTCAGACTATTAGTAGATGGGTAAAATCAATTCTGGGAAAGAGTGGAATAGATGTCTCAATATTTTCTGCACATTCGACGAGGCATGCAGCAACATCAGCGGCCTGTGCTAAAGGGATAAGTTTGGATACAATTAGAAGGACAGCTGGGTGGTCTGAAGAATCGCAAATATTTGCCAAAGTATATAACAGACCAATAAAAACCAAAGAAGATTTCGCAAGAGCAGTTTTTCAGTTAGATGGTTAAGTTGTTTAAGAAACATTATATAAAAGAAAGAGAAATATATTTATAACTATATATATATTTCATTTGATCTCTAAATAACTACATGGTAATCTCGAGAACGAGGCTCGAAATATATTTAAACGATCAAACGAACTTACCTGAAGTGAAGTTCGATCGTAATTATATGAAGAGACTCGTTCGAAGAGATTACGTCCCACCCAAAGAATAATGATTAAGGAAAGTAATCAGGTCCCATCCCTTTATTCATCTCTGATCCGAGAGTTCGGCTTTCTTTTATGCTTTGCTTGTATACTCTAAAATTATGAAGATCGGTGCCGGAGACAGGAAGGACCGGAACGGTGAAATTTTTGTTTCACTCTAAAAACGTTGTGAGCGCTGGCGGCAGCGGGGGTAACTACATGGTAATCTCTTCGAACGAGTCTCTTCATATAATTACGATCGAACTTCACTTCAGGTAAGTTCGTTTGATCGTTTAATTATATTGGTGCGCGCACATCATTCGACGATGTTTTAATCGAGTCATGTGTTTTATTTCAGCGGTGCGAATACCCGACGAGGCGTGATGGACGGATCTGCCGCGAGTTGCGGCAAAAGATTCAACAGGCTAGGCGTACGTGGCGGGATGATACCCTCAACATCGACTTTCTATCGTTCGAGGGAGACTTTTGGGAGTTGCCTCGCCTATTTAAGGAGTGAGTATAACTGAATTTTAATTGTTTGGTGTACCGCGCGCTATTAGCAACGTTTTATACAATAATAATTTGGTGTTTTTTTCTGTGTGTGTTACAGGACCCCCCCCCCCGGAATTTTTTCTAATGATGTCACCGTTAATTATCATAATTTAACAATAAATATTATTTATTTTAATCGGTATATCATTAAAGTAATTCTTGTAGATCGGAATAATTCATTTTATGCAATAGATAGAGGTTGAATAGTAAAATTAAGGCTCGTTCTTTAGTATGATTTCGCCATCACATCCTACTAACGTCGTCGCGTTTTGACGCTCAAACGGCACTTTCATTTTACAATATTACTTTTAAGCACTAGGTACATATGAGTACATATATTTGTTTTATGTAAATTAGAATCTACGTTTAATAATAACATTTTTGTACATTTTTTTATACGCCATGTTTGAATTACATAAAATAAATAAAGTGTCAGTAATTGGGACACTGGCAGTAATTGGGGCATCTACCCTAATCTTCTCGACCAGATAGACCTCCAGATTCGCGGTCGAATGCAGTTTGTATTCGTAGAATCCACCCAAGATCGGCTCTCCCGCGGAATCGCACAGAATGTGTCAACGGGCACGTGCGTTGTACGGTTACCATTTCGAACACATCGGTCGACCAGTTCGAAGTATACCCCTTCTCAAAGAGAGTCTTGAACTTGCTAACGCGTACCTTGTCACCGACGTTGAATTTCGTGCGTCGTCGAACACCTTTCGATACAGAGAGGGATAGGGGCTTATTCGCGGAGAACGACATACGCGTCGCGGGGGTCCCGTCAGCGAATCGGGCGTTGATCGTTCGATGCTTGCGATGATTGTAGGTGTGTACGAGCGCAGGTAACAGGTTGACCCAGGAATAGGACGCGTTCAAGGATAATTGTTTCCACATGAGGTTTTTCAGCGTGCGATTGAAACGTTCGACGATCAACGCATTCATTACGCTGTACGTGGAGTAGTGGTTGATCCCGCGTGCCCCTGCGCATCGTTGAAACTCTGCGTGGTAAAACTCTTTTCCCATGTTGGTTTGTAAATTTCGCGGGCATCTATCGCTCTGCCACAAAACGATTGCGAACGCCGCAGGCACGTCGTGGCCGCTTTTCATTTTCACGGGTACGGCCCACGACGTGCCTGCTGAGCATACTGATAATCGCGAGTTGATGTTGTTATTGTTGTTGTTGTCGGCGTTGGTGTTGGCGTTAGCGTTGGCGTTGATGTTGACAATGTTGTTGACGTTGTTGACGTTGTCGATGTTGTTGTTATCGATGTTGTTGAAAGGATATTATAAATAATACGTTACAGGTATTGATGTGAAAGTCATACATTTATTATTAAAACATATATACATATATGCACGTACTATAGTGGTATCTAAATATTCTAAATATTATTGTTTTTTTTAATTTCGATTAACCATATGGTCTGGGGACTGTCAACGCGACTAGCATGTTTTTTCCGGAGCGCAAACTATGACGAAGTGTATACAGAAAACGGATTTATGAATTTGATTAAAAAAAATTTTTTCCTACCCTTCGATATATACACTATTGTCTATACTAAGCAATAAATTGATTTACTTGCGTTGTTTGGTTGAAATAAATTCCCGAAAACACTATGTAATATTTGTAAACTCAGTTTTTTCTCACGGTCATAATTTCTTCCTTATATAGCATCCTAGGCTGTAAAAAGAATAAAATGTATAAAGTATTAGGGAAGAGATCTTTTAAATAACAATATTAATGGCGTTAGTTAAAATTATCCATTTGGACTATTATACTTTTCGATATAATGTATTTTAATATATATAACAGAATTTATGCTTGTGTGTTTGTCTGTCGCCTAAAAACATTCGAACGATAAACTCTTGCAACACCTTAAAAAGTGCCTCATTATGCCTGGCTAATCCAAATGAATGTATTATTTTAAAAAAAAATTTAAATTTTTTTAGAAAATCAAAATTTAAATTTCGGGCGAAGCTGAGTATGTTACTCTTTAAACTAATTTTTTACGGTTTAATTGTTTTTTCAATGTACCTATATCAACAACAAGCATACAATCAAAGCAGAAATGTATTCTTGAGATACCGTTCTTACTTTAGTCTCCAAATATACTTTCAATTCTAATTGTAAGTTATTTAAATAAATTTTTACATTATCATTTTATAGGATAAAGAGGAGAATAATGTATAAGAAACGGATTCATGCGCAATCGGACTAATTGTAGGAAGGGCTGTCGTGTTTGGCTTTCCTTTCATCCGGAAAATGTCATACAATATGTTACAAATACCGCGATGAAAATAAAACAGAAAATATAAAAATTTAATTTTTCAATAGTATAGATGATTTCGTCCTACGCGCATTCCCGCATTTGGCTACTGATCGCTAGGTACCTGGCCGCGCGAACCAGCTGTGGCACGAATCATTTTTTCGTATAAATAAGCAATCAGGTCCGCCGCGCACGTGAAGGATGCGGTATCAGAAGTCCGAAAGACAGAGTCAGACAAAGTATCAACGCATCGGCTGTTTCACGTCTGTCAGCATTCAACCGATGCACCAAACTCTTCATTACTTAGGAAATACATACATACATACAGATGTACATACTTAAGAATGTTAGAGACGGTGCAATTTTAATTGTTAATATCTTGTTAAGTTTTAGTCATTTGCTTCCAAAAACTGTTATTTGGCATATTTGGCTTGACAAGTGTTACGAACTGGTAAAGATTCGTTAAGAGCAAACGCCTGATTTAGCGAGATCTGCTTGCAAGACATTTCAAGTCGCATTGATTTTTGCCTTCAGGTGTATCGCGTTTCTGGGAACGGCATCTGTTTAAAAAAAAGACGAACTTTTCGAGGGCCTTGACCTCAACAATCGATGAGAAAAAGGCCGCACATCTACTGAACGTTCGCTATCGTATTATTTGTTGGATTTTTAAAAAATATGTTATTATTTTTCCTCTTTCTGTACCAATTTTTTGCCGTACCTTCCTCATACCAAATTGCGTCGTAATTGGTTTCATTTTAGTAGAAAAATCTGACATACAATACAGATGTTTGCATAATGATAAAAATATTGAAAAGTTATTTTTCCATTAGAGGATACTGCATATTAAGGGGGGAGACCACTGTCACGGTCCGAAATGTAAGGGTGTTTTCGGGAATTTATTTCAACGAAACAATGCAAGTAAATCAATTTATTGCTTAGTATAGTTAATATTGTACATATCGAAGGGTAAGAAAAATTTTTTTTCAATCAAATTCATAAATCCGTTTCCTGTATACTCTTCGTCAAAATTTGAGCTCCGGCAAAAACATGCTAGTCGCGTTGACAGTCCCCAGGCCATATGGTTAATCGAAATTAAAAAAAACAATAATATTTAGAAACTAGAAGCCTACCTCTATTACGTGACGATCGAAAAATGTCAAAATTGTAAAAAATAACAAAATGGCGGACCACTGAAAAAAAAGTCATGTTTTTGTCAAAAAGTCGAATTTCTTCATAAAATTTGGAGAGAACACTCTTGAAACCTACTTCTTTCAGAAAATGTAAAAAAATTCAGATTTCTGACAGTGGTCTCCCCCCTTAATGCCCCTGTATTCCTTCAAAGTGCCGACAAACATGTTATAAAGAGTCGGTAGCTTCTGAATAATTTTAGAAATCTATGTAAACCTGACATCTATGTTTCCATATTTAGAAGAGTGATAGGAAGTAGAGGAAATGCTGTATTGCGTTGTCTCAAGCGTAAATGCTGTAAAACGTTTATAAGACCGACTCGAAAAATCCGATCTTACCATATTTTATAGAAGAAAAAAAGTCAGAAAAGCATGTATTTAACCGCGTAATATAACATTTTTAATAGTTTTCTATTTCTTAGCAGGTTAGTCAATTTAATGTCAGGGTGGCTTAAAGTAATTATTTAAACATTTAAAGACAGTTCTTCGAAATATAAAAGAAATAATTACGGCTACAGTCCCTAGTAATAATCCCACTAAATATAAAGAATTTAATGAAATAACTTTTTTCCCGCTTGCGACCACAAGTCAAATTTTCCGCGTACCTAAGCTCAGAAATATCGTTCCAACTACCACTAATGTAGGGTGGGGAAAGTTCCACTTTCATGCGGCCGCCCAGGCTAGGGAAGATGCGCATGCTGGATGCGCGTGATTATTATGTAGTCCCCTCCTCGAAGCGACAAAAAATATAGCCTACATACAGGGTCATCGCTTGAGGGGGGAGACCACTGTTTCAAATCTGAAAAAAATTTTTTTTCTTTTTACATTTTCTGGAAGACGTGTGTTTCAAGAATGTTCGCTCCAAATTTTATATAGAAATTCGCAAAATTGATGGAGATATGGTGTTTTTCGTGAAGCGGTGTCAAACGCGCGACTGACAATGAACTACGCGGAACATTGAAAGTGTTTTCCTCAGAATGACATCGGAAAAATCGATTTTTTTACATTTTCTGAAAGACGTATGTTTCAAGAATGTTCTCTCCAAATTTTATGAAGAAATTCGGAAAATTGACGGAGATATGGTGTTTTTCATGAAGCGGTATCAAACGCGCGACTGAGCCACGCGGAACATTGGACGCGTTTTCCACAGAATAACATTTTTCAACCGCGTTGACAGTCTACAGAAAAAACTATACGTCCAATTGGCATGATCAAGGACATTTATTGTACGGAAACCCGTCGCTATTACGCGACGATCAGACATTTTCAATTTTCGACCTGCTTCTATTTTTTTTAGCAACATTTCCCCAATTTTGTGCCCCGAAAACATGACTTTTTTCTTCAGTGGTCCGCCATTTTGTTATTTTTTACAATTTTGACATTTTTCGATCGTCACGTAATAGAGGCAAGCTTCTAGTTTCTAAATATTATTGTTTTTTTTTTTAATTGCGATGAACCATATGGCCTGGGGACCAGGCCCGGATTAAGATTTTTGGGGCCCGGGGCTATCAAACCTTCGAGGCCCCCTCGTGGTTGATTTTTGGGGCCCGGGGCTACATATCAAACTTTCGAGGCCCCTCCGTGGTTGAATAGCGGGGGGGGGGTAGTGAGCTAATCGCTTAGAACGGGGCCCCCTCGGAAAGTGGGGCCCGGGGCTATAGCCCCCCCTAGCCCTCCTTTAATCCGGGCCTGCTGGGGACTGTCAACGCGACTAGCATGTTTTTGCCGGAGCGCAAATTTTGACGAAGAGTATACAGGAAACGGATTTATGAATTTGATTAAAAAAAAAATTTTCTTACCCTTCGATATGTACACTATTAACTATACTAAGCAATAAATTGATTTCCTTGCGTTGATTGGTTGAAATAAATTCCCGAAAACACCCTTACTTTTCGGACCGAGACAGTGGTCTCCCCCCTTAATCCTGCAACCCGCGCGCGCGCGAACTTGTAAAATGGCAACACCGCCTCACGGACGCATGCCACTACAACCATGCACCGTCCTGGCGTTCGGAGAGCTGCTAGCAACAGCTGGACGGCAGTGATGCCCGAGCTTCGAGAATTTTGGGCTGGTCTCTTTCAAATTAACGTTGCAAAGAACTATTCAGCATTTCCCGGTCCCGGTTGAAAAAATGCGCCGAAAAATGAGGAAAAATTATTCCCTCTTAATGATGGATAATTTAACATATTTTACGTTTACTTAATTTTTCTTTTATCAATTTTTTAACCATAATTGTTTAAAAAGCTGTTGAAAACTGTTTATTTGATAATGTATTTAACGCTGTTTTTAAAATTCGTGGAGTTAATAAACAATAGGCTAGTTGTCTCCGTATCATTACATTCATGAATTGAGATATTAAATTTTTATTCAATTATGTGTTAGTTCTGCAGGCCTCAGAATCTATTGTTCTGGTTTTCTTTTTTATGATTTTATCCTTAATGCGGTGCATACCTAGATCAGACGTAAGGGGTAACTAATGCGACGTGTCTTTGATTGTAGCGGTGTTTGAATTTTTTTTCTAGAATTTTTGTGTTAGAATGTTTTAGCTACTCAACGCCACGCCTATACTGGCTTCCGTTAATGTCATTTTTTGGAACGATGTGCCATTACTGTGGTTTTTATAAGCAGGTGGCGAAAAATCTCTCCGTACAATGAACCGTCAACCCTGTCGTAGCTAAAATTTTTGAAATTGAAACGGGTACGAGATCTGTTGACATTATTTTCAAACCTCATTACAGTAATCTGGGGTGCGAGTGGTAGACCGATCATAAAAGCGGAGCGCGCGGCTCGATTACCTGGGTCGGGAAATTCCCAATACCTAGCTCTTTGCGACGCTAAAATTTTCGAAGCTCGGGCATCACTCTTGTCCAACGGTCGCAGGCAGCTCTGCGCTGGGCCGGTGCATGGTTGTAGTGGAATGCGTCCGTGAGGCGGTGTTGCTATTTTACAAGTTCGCGCGCGCGCGGGTTGCAGGATTAAACGATGACCCTGTATATGCTATATGACAATAAATGTTTATTGGCTATTTCGTTCCTTTACGCTACATTTGTGAACTTTTTATAACTTAACATCCTTCCAAAATATTGTTGTTACGCCGCAACGGTATAATTATGAAATTGGGTATAGCATATAGGTTATATTTCCTGTCACTTCGAGGTAGAGGTGTGACTATCGAAATATTATCGATATTTCGATATATCGATAATATGGTTAAGATATCGTTGACGCGAATAGACCCAGATAGCACCCGACTTCCCAGATAGCACAACATCTGCTAAAGTCTTAAAGACGTCCAAAAGGCATCTTAAAAAGTCTTAAAGACGTCTTGTTACAAATCAAGACGTTCAGACCTAAAATGGACATAAACTAGACGTCTCTAAGACGAGGTGTGCTATCTGGATTATAGACGACGTGTACTATCCCAGACAGCACACCTCGTCTTGGAGACGTCTAGTTTATGTCCATTTTAGGTCTGAACGTCTTGATTTGTAACAAGACGTCTTTAAGACGTTTTTAAGACGCCTTTTGGACGTCTTTAAGACTTTAGCAGATGTTGTGCTATCTGGAATCTGAGGAAGCAGCTGAGGTATACACGAAAAAAGGTCAGCACTGTAAAAACCGGTGCTGGGCCCATTCACGGCGCTATTCAGCACCGAAGAACACCGTTGTGAATGGGCGAAAACATCGGTGCTGAGCCGCTGAGTATCGAAAGCGATATCTTTAAAAGTATGAATATGTATCGTTGTTTCACAATGTCATTAAAATTGTTATTTGCATCGTTAATGCAACAAAGTGTGTTATATTCTACCTCAGCCTCTTCTAGAAGAGGCGAATAGATCTATTCGCGTTAACGATATCTTAACGATATTGTCGATATATTGTTAAATATCAATAAGATATCGATAATCTATCAATAATCGATAGTCACATCTCTAATCAAGCATAGAAATCTGTAAACATGAAAATTGATGCTAAAATCAAGTAGAGTCTAATAAAAGGATGAATTTGTCAAACATAAACAAATTAAGCTAAAACTTATTGTTTCGATGAAATGTACTCAAAAAATGACGTTATGAATAGGCAATTTTGATTTCTTAACCACGAATAATTACACTCATCGACTTCATAAATATATTGTTGCGGCGTAATAATAATATTTTGGAAGGATGTTAAGTCATAAAAAGTTCACAAATGTAGCGCAAAAGAACGAAATATCCATAAAACATTTATTATTATGTAGCACATAGGTTAAGTATATTTTCTGTCACTTCAAGGACAGAAAATCCACTCTTCGAAGTGACCGAAAATATAACCTAACTAAGAGACTGTACAAATGTTTATTACGCGGTTGTATTTATATAATATAACTGATCGAAATTTATGGAAATAAGTGCAAATTATGCTCCTATCAAAATGTATTAGTAAACGGAATTATGCAACATGTTTCTTGAAATTAGTCGTAACGTTCATGCCGTTTTAAATTTTAAACGTTTCCGTGATACAAATTATGCACGTGCTTAAGGGGGCCGTCTCAGCGGGCGTTGAATGTGTGCGTACGCTCACACAAGCCAGGAAAAGCGTGTACGTATACGCGTGTAGTAAACAAACCGTAAATTACAACTTTCGTCCTGGAATCGGTCAGAAGGAAGTTTTTGCGGGTACAGTTGCCTTCAGTAGACATCTGTGCAGGGTGGTCTGGTGCGTTTGAACGCTTATAACCACCGTACGTTGAAATAATACTGAATTTGTGAATCGAAAACTTAACAGAATGAGGCTTCAAAGCTTCTCCGTTGGTGGCGCTAGTGGTGTACCGCAGCCACGTAGCACCAACGTGACGTATACGCAGGGCCGACGCGAGGTTAGTTGGCGGCCTTATGCAAGAAAATTTTTGGTGCTCCCCAATTTTTGCACCTGTTTTCTATTTAATATGATTTGTCTTTACGGGGTGTACATTTCGTTTATGTGGGGGTTGGATTCCTTTATTATTAAGCGTGCGATATACTTTTTCAGCGTCCTATTCGACTGGCGCCCTTATCCAGCGCATAACTTGCATAATGGTTCCGCCAGCCCTGCGTATACGCGATGTAGTAAACACACTGTAAATTACAACTTTCTCCCTGGAATCGGCCAGAAGGAAGTTTTTGCGGGTCCAGTTGCCTGCAGTAGACATCCGTGCAGGGTGGTCTGGTGCGTTTGAGCGCTAATAACCATTGTACGTTGAAATAATACTGAATTTGTGAATCGTGTACTGAGACAGACTCGAGAAATGACAGAATGAAGCTTCAAGGATTCTCCGACACCGGCGCTGATGGTATATTCGTGCCTTGTACCATCGAAACCGGTGGAAGACCAAACTAGCCGATAAATGTAGGAAAGACATAGTTGCCGAGACGTACCGAGGGTCGAATCGCGTTGTTGCCGCATTTTCCCTATCACTATTTTGCCATCAAGGAGGCTTGAATGAATCACGGCGAAGCGGTTGGAGAACAGAGATGGGCAAAGATAATATCTGGATAAACTCAAATAAAATATACTACAGTATTGTCTCCTTACGGGCTCGGTTTGGTGTACACGATGTGGACTTTTCGCTATTCCCACCACTCCTGTCTCACTCTTGTCCGGCGAAGGCGAGAGCGAAATGCAACGAGAGCGAGCGAGGACGGTACGAGACAGACGACGCGTTAATGTTTTGTCTCGCTCCAACTTTCGGACGCCTGACACTCCGTCCTTTGCGTTCGTGCCCGTTGCGCACGTAAAGCGTTCTATCTCGCTCCCCCCTTCGGCCAGAACGAAGCGAGAAACGAACACTGAGAATTAGGGCTCTGTTCGCGATACAGGCTCACGCGCCGGCCCCGACCAGCGAGGACTTGGTCTGTTCGGCGGCGGCTTGTAATCTCGGTTGGAGAGGCATACAGTGTTGGTAAAATGTAAAACGTCACGTTTTCAGTATTCAGTAACATACTGCTGAGAAGTGGTGGGGATAACAAAAAGTCCACATCGTGTACACCTAACCGATCCGCTAACGAGACAATACTGTATTCTTCGAAAAATACAGTGGCACGCAGCCATAATCGTACACTCTTGTCGCATAACTTTTTTAGAATTGGTTCAAACGACTTGAGTTTTTTGTTAAAAGCTAGAATGTTTAGTTTGCCAACTGGCGTGTTTCGTCGTTTTCAACAACAATGCAATTGGTCGGAATAGCGAAAAAAATAGTAAAGGTTGTTTTTTTCAATTTTTTTGTGAGCCTGTAATAAAAATTCAAAAATCCCGTTTGTAGATTGAAGTATATGCAGCATGTATTACTTCAATCTACAAGCGGGTTTTTTTAATTTTCATTACAGGCTCACAAAAAAATTGAAAAAACGACCTTTACTATTTTTTTCGCTATTCCGACCAATTGCATTTTTGTTGAAAACGACGAAACACATCAGTTGGCAAACTAATCCTTCTAGCTTTTAAAAAAAACTCAAGTCGTTTGAACCAATTCTAAAAAAGTTATGCGATTTTAAAGAGTGTACGATTATGGCTGCGAGTCACTGTACACACTTTTTTATCTGTAATTGTCCATTTCAAGGGGGCGAAAGCTGGAATGTCGAATTTCAATTCTCCAATGAAGTTGGATTGATTTATTGTGATGACTGTAACTTGATTAGAGACAAAAAAATATATAAAAAAATGTTCTGTTAAACGATTTTGTCAAAAAGGCACTGACAACTAAAAAATACTACTATTCTTGTACTACAATTTCGATGATGTTTTTTAACTTTAAATAAAAACGTGGAGCAGAACATTTTGTAGCAGAATATGAATCAATTTAGTACAACATCAAGTGTCGAAATGAATTTATTGCGAGATATCCTGCTCCATTTTATTTAAAATGAAAATACACCATCGCAATTGTAGTATAAGAAAATAATTATTTTTTAGTTCTTAATGCATTTTTAATAAAATCGTTTATTATAAATTTTTTTATTTTCTAGTTTTTAGTGTTCGTAGATTTACATTTCACAGCTCAAACTTCTTTACAAATATCTTTTATTGTTGTATGCAGTTTAACAGTTTGCTTGAACCCCACAGTGCTAAAAGTTCGTAAAGAACGCGAGTGGTTGATTGTTGATTGGATTTGATGTTATGGGTTCTAATTTATCGGTGACTGGGTAATTTTTTCACCCCCTTGGAGTTTTTTTTCATAATTTTGTATTGTCATCCAAACTACGCACCCCTGCAAAGGTTTCAGACAATTGGATGGTTGGAAGTGGATTAAAATTGAGTTTCCAGATTTCAATCAAACATACGAACGAACAGGGGATCGTAGCTAAATAAAATCGTTAAGTGACACATTCCAAAATATACGTATTGTTAGTACTGATCTCTAGTTTATATTGATAAATTTTTACAATCGTGGAATAACAATTACGAAGAAAAGCATGTACGAAAGTATTAAATTGAAATATACTTGTGTCCAAATTTATGTTTTAAAAAAATGATTCAGACAATTCTTGTTGATAAACAAGATAATTTGATGTATAATTAGATAAAAAAGAAAGCGTCATATGTTTTTAAAAGAACTATAGCATTTATAGATTTTATTACGTTCGGCGTGTTACATTTCGGTGATGTACCTTATTAAAATTGTATGCTTTGAAAATGCACATTGATTATACAAAATATTACATCCTTTTACGTATAAATAAAAACTATTGACACGCAAATTAGTATTGTTTCATTGACATATTTCCTAAATTCACTAGCCAACCTCTCTATCTTTCATTATTGCTATCTTCTTTTACGTTCAGCGAGAAAATAAGTTAAATCGTGTTATCGTTTTAATAAAATAAAAGCTTATGCTCTGATCAGTTACACAAGGACTTTGATATATAAAGGTACAGTCTTTATATCGCTTTCTCGCAACGCGAAAACGTCCGTCTCGTCGGTCTCTCGACAACCGAATGCCCGTCGGTGCCTCCCCCGGGCCCCTGGTCCCCCTGCCCGTGCGTTTTCTCCGCAACAACGCATCGCCTCTCCATTGTTTTTCCTCTGGCGTTGCCACGACGTGTTATTGCCAACCGCGCATCGTATTTGAACCCCATTGACGCCGGACGACATTAAATTCGCTCTCATTCGGCCAGACTGACCAAGCCGTCGCCCTCGACGTCTCCTTGAGGTACCCTACCCTGTAACAATATACAAAATCCAACTCGATTAGCATTTTCAGGGATGCATAATACCGTGGTGTTTGATCGACTCGGGCCATGACCAACGCTCCAGAGTGATCAGTTCTGCGCGACGCTCACGGCTCGACCCGATACAAACACGCGAGATACACCATCTTTGGATACGGATAGGCTGGACGTCTTAAGGATCGTTTGCAGCATTTCTTACGGTCGCTAGCCTTGCCAGGGACACCAACCAGCTGAGTGGGCGACCAGCCTCCTCAGCTCCGTGTTAATCCCGACTCCGACTACTTCTGGTCCCGGTCTCCGCCCAGGCCTCCACTTAGTACGGAGTCGACCACGCTCCGTACCTGGAATACCTGGACTCGACCTGGGTCCCGGCCTCGCCCGCGCTTATCGTCGAACATAACTCTGACCCAGAATTACTCCTCAAAGCCACGGACTCCGACCAACATAAGGCTCGTCATATGACAACTGCAACAACTGTAGCTCCTCTTCGACTCACCCTGCTTACTGAGTGGCATCAAACGTGACCCATCTCCGCATGCTGTCAACGGCTACCACGCTGCGACTGTTAGGGGACTTCTTTAGATCCCGCAGGTCCTGTACCTCATACCGGTCATTGGGTAGAACAGCGGTAACCTTGTAGGGACCCTTTGCCACTGCCAATAGCTTCTTGCTCCCTCCGGTTGCCCCAGGGTTGGATGCCACCATGACCACGTCTCCTACCGCGTATTTGGGGGGTTTGCACCTCCTTACATCAAACCGCCTTTTTTTGCTCGGCTTGGTCGGCGTCCGTAGCAGCCTTCGCCGCGTCGCGCATCTCCTGGAGATCGACCTGGTCCAGGGTGTCCTGGATCCGAGCCAACAGCCTCGCATCCGCCAGACTACGCGGCTGGTACCCAAACAGGAGCTGCGTAGGCGATTTTCTGGTCGTCCGATTGGTAGTGCAGTTGATCGCACTTTGGACTTTTTTCACCTTTTCGTCCCACGAATCTTCCGTCTCGCCCGCACAAGTGGCTGCAAGAGAACTCAGGAGAGTTCGATTCATTCTCTCGCACTGACCATTTGCGCGCGGTGTGGCCACAGCATTAAGCACATGCTTTATTCCGTGCTCGTCGCAAAAGGCCTTGAACGTATGGGACGTAAAGGCCGATCCTCTGTCGCTGATGACGCGGGACGGTACCCCGAAAATCGCAATAAGTTGGCTCAGGGCCTTCAAGACCTCCTTAACCGACGTATCGCGAACGGGTTCGAGTAAACAGAACTTTGTGAAACCATCAACAATGGTTAGAATTTGTGTATTTTTACGTCGACTTCGAACAAACGGACCGACGTGATCGAGGTGTATCGTGTGGAATGGTATTGCAACTTTCTCGATAGGGTGTAGCAGCCCCGGCTTTCGACCACCCGAAGTTTTATAATAAAGACAATTGAGACATGACCGAACATACTTGGACACGAATTTTCTCATCCCCTTAAACCAATAGTTTTCCTGCACTTTCTCCAGTGTTTTTTCTAGAGCGAAATGCCCTTGTTCATCGTGACAATACCTTACCACGTTAAATCGTGACATTTTGGGCACAACCCATTTATTACCCTTTTCCGTTCTCCGGAATATGACACCAGCTTTGAGGACATACTTATCAAAGTATTGTTTTGTACTGGGCTGTAGGTCGCCCTCTACTAATATTTGCCGAATGACCTCGAGGTTGGGATCCTGCACTTGTGCCACCTTAATCCATTCCGTCTCTGTTATATCAATAGCGCCGCACTCTACAGGGTTCCTACTCAGATAATCTACGTGGGCCAGCCTTGCACCCGGACGATAGACAATATCAAAGTTATAGTCCTGCAAGTACACCCACCAGCGAGCTACCCTGGGCTGGATATCCTTTTTATACGCCGTAGCACGGATCGCGCTACAGTCGGTTACTACCGTGAATTGAATTCCTAATAGGTACACCCTAAATGTTTTTAACGCTACAACGACCGCTAATGTCTCTAAATCATACGAATGATATTTCCGCTCCTCGGGAGTGGTCTTACGGCTGTAATAGGCGACTACTCGTTTCTCATTCCCGTGTCGTTGAAACAGAATGGCACCTAATCCAACCGCACTGGCATCTGTATGCACCTCCGTTGGTAGCATCGGATCATATATTGCTAGAATAGGCCTATCCACTAAAGCACGCTTTATTTCCGCTACCGCGTCCGACTCTCTCTCTCTCCAGCTCCAGGGGACGTTCTTACGTAAAAGGTCTGTTAGTGGAGCCGCCCGACGAGCAAATCCCTGAATGAATTTGCGGAAATATCCGGCAAGCCCTAAGAATTGCCGAACTTGTTTTACATTACAAGGGTCGGCCGCTTTCAGGACAGCTTCAACTTTATTTGCCCCCGGACGCACTCCTTCCTCTGAGATTTCACGACCAAGATAATCGATCTTCTTTTGGAAAAATTTGCATTTATCCAAATTCAGCGTCAGGTTATTCGCTCTCAAAGCTTTTAAAACTTCCTCCAACTGCGTAAACGCCTCCCCCATTGTCTCGGACGGAATTAATATGTCATCCATATATACAAGTGCAAGGTCCTTAAGCACTCGTTTAATCATCGCTTGGAACACTGGAGGGGCGTTAACTAACCCAAACGGCATACGCAAGAACTCCCATTGTCCGTCCGGAGTAACAAACGCGGTTTTTTCTATTGAATCGGGATGTATAGGAACCTGATAAAACCCTGATTTCAAATCGAGTGTAGTGAATATTTTTTTTCTGCCAAGCTGGTCTATTTGGTCCTCGATAATTGGCAACGGGAACTTCATAACTTTGGTTTTCCGATTAAGAGCTCTAAAATCTATTACCATGCGAATCTCACCGTTCTTCTTCCTAACAAGTATCACCGGACTACCGTAAGGCGATGTACTCTCACGGATAATACCATTCCTTTCTAACTCCGCTACCAAATCCTTAACCTTATCCCTATCGGTTTTTGATAGACGGTATGGTTTATGGAAGACCGGCGCATCGTCTGTCAGCTCAATTTTCAGTTCTCCGGCCGATGTTCGGCCTAACTCCGCGAAATTGAACGAAACACAGTTTCTGTATTTGTTCAATACTTGTATCAACTGAGTCAGCCTTCCAATATCGAGATCGCTATCCCGAATATCCTCCTCCACTATAGGCCTCCTATCACTGAGATCAACCATATCCACCCCTAGCTTGTTGTTCGTATTGTCTAGGTCATTAATAGTAAACGTTACACCGGAAGAATCCGATATCGCCTGCACCCCTGCCTTACGTAAAACGTCCCGGCCGATAATGATCTCTTTCGACAATTGAGCGTCCGCCACGATTAATACTTTTATTTTAAACCGTATATCATCAATAAGGACATTGATTTTCGATCGAGCTATTGGTACGACTAACGAATTATTGAACCCGCTTAACGTCTTTTTTGTTTCTTTAAAGATTAGATTCAGTTGTCGAGCTACAGTTTCGCGAATTATCGAACAATCGCTGCCTAAATCTATCGTACATAACTTCTGTTCCCTCCCTAAGAAGCATTTTTTTACTGGTCTGTTCACGCTCCCTGTCTCGACTTCTAGCACCTGAGCCGACGGACTTTCGTGGTCTACGCCCGACGTCGATGCGCCCTCCTCGGCCAGTCATGCATTTTTCTCACCCTTCCCTTTACTCTCTCTACGCTGTTTCTTATAGCACTGATTTTCTGTATGACCCGAAATACTACAATACCCACATTTCACTAATTTATTTTTGCCAGTCGAATCCGCGGAACTTTCCACGTTTTTAGCTGTGTCTTGCCCTTTCGACCCTCTATTATCCCCCTTTACTTCCTTATTTCCTAAATCGGGACAGTTAATTTTCCTATGCCCTCTTTTCCCGCAGCGGAAACATGCTTCAGAATCGAAGCGTTTAGCCTTATCTTTCGCTCCCTCCTGAGGTGCGAACCGTTTCTTGTCTTTTACCGGTTTCGCGCTACTAGCTATCTCTGCCGTAAGTGATTCTAGACACCGCGTAAGTTCTGGAATTGTATTTTTCTTAGCCGTAGTCAAACTCATTCTTATTTGATCGTCCTGTATACCGTGTACAATCAATTCGACAATTTTCTCTTCGGGGACTTCTAAATTTAACTTATTTATTCTTTTTATCTTTTCGAAACAATACGCCTGTAAACTTTGGCCCGGAATACTCTTATAAAAAGCAACCGCCTCCCATAGTTTTCCGAAATTTTCCTCCCCAGAAAACTGTTGGATGATCGCCCTCGAAAATTCATTCCACGTCACAGGGGAGCTCGTGAGCCCATCATACCATTTACGTGCTATACCTTGTAATTTAATTGCAGCGAAAAAGACTTTATCGGTATCATCCCAATTAAATACTTTAGCAAACTCGTTAATTTTTTTTAACCATTCCAACACTGACAAATCTCTCTTTTCCGGATCGAACTCTGGTATGACTCTCTCATTCGCATGGCGTTTAGACTGTCTCGAACCCATTCTAATAGCGTCTGTCAACGCCGAAGTCAACCTTGCAATATCGGACTCACCCGATGTCGAGGTACCGTTACCCAGATTTCTGCTCGCTTCTTCATCCGGTCGACATTCCCTCGATCGACTCCTGCTGCGTGTTCCCCGACGCTTCGACGCGTTGGCTCCACGTACCCTCCGAATGTGCGGACTCCTCGAGCGGTGTCGTCCACCGCTGCTTGATTCTCTGTATCTTTCCTTATTTTGAACCTCCGGCGTCCTTGATCGACTCTCCTCACGAGATGAAAGTGACCTCTTCCGCCCGCTATCTCGACAAGATTTTTTTGACCGCTTGCCAAGATCCCGTTTACTTGATTTACGTGGCATCTTACCCACTCGTAAGGGCGGCCCTACGTCGTTTCCACTTAACACACACACTTGTATTCACAAGAATGTATTGCAAAATTAACTTCGCACGTGTGTGTATCCCACTTCTGAACTGTTATCGTTTTAATAAAATAAAAGCTTATGCTCTGATCAGTTACACAAGGACTTTGATATATAAAGGTACAGTCTTTATATCGCTTTCTCGCAACGCGAAAACGTCCGTCTCGTCGGTCTCTCGACAACCGAATGCCCGTCGGTGCCTCCCCCGGGCCCCTGGTCCCCCTGCCCGTGCGTTTTCTCCGCAACAACGCATCGCCTCTCCATTGTTTTTCCTCTGGCGTTGCCACGACGTGTTATTGCCAACCGCGCATCGTATTTGAACCCCATTGACGCCGGACGACATTAAATTCGCTCTCAATCGGACTACTTTGAACGTAACGGGCTTTCAATTCTGCAAATAAATTTTATCTGTAATATCGTTAATAATGACATTTCAATTTGTATCAGGTTTGGTATCTTTCCATCTTTCCTTCTTATACTCTCGGACCTCTCTATCTTTCATTATTGCTATCCTCTTTTACGTTCAGTGAGGCTCTGACGCTAGACGCAGCTCTCGTGCCGTATTCCTTCAAGACTTCTCGATAGAAAGAGCTGTGGCAACAGCGCGGCAGAGACGGAGAGAACAGAAAATGTGGCAACTATGCGTAAAAAATTCGTCTACATAGAGTACCTGGAGATGTCACCTCTGTATAAGTTCTTTTTATCGACTTCAGTAGTTTCATTAGGATCCGTCTGTTTACTGGGGACGCTTCGATTGATTCGGACCATAACAAAAATGAGACGGCCCCCATAAGGGGGTAGACAAGGGTAATGCAGCACGCTGTATACCGGCACAATCTGGCCCGAAACATGGGTTCGGGATTTTTCGTTTTTCGCCCTTATATGAGCATATTTTGGGCTGAACGAGGTCTCATTCGAAAGAGAAACGCTCAATGCGGAGCGCTCTGCTTATGGTTCAACGAGATTATGTTGATATGTAATAACACAGACGAGGTATAGAATAGACCTATCAACCAATGCATTTTTTTGTCACCGGTTTGGGGGGTCCTAGGACCCCCTTACCATTTTTCTGTCGCATGCAACGTTACCGGTGAAGTCTCGAAACAGATTGGAACGCTACGCGTGGTAGGAATTAGAATTCAGCACGGCTAAAACTAGGTTATGTTTTGAGAGTCGAAGCCCGCGATTTACAAATGTTTCTGTTAGAGTAACAATTTAAAAATCGTCTTATGAACATATTCCGTTCAACGGAAGGGAAAGAAGGGTGAAAATAAAACGATATCACATTCGCCTTTTAACCTTGCTGTCCTATTCCGGTTTATTTAACGCAAAACAAATTTCATTCGCTTGTAATGACGTAATTTGTAAAAGGAGTGCTTTAATGTTTTTTAAGAGCACCTGTTGCTGAAATCACCCATTCATCACGTGTTTGCGCATACATTAATGATGGTCTATATGACATAATCCAGACGTATAATAATAATAATAATAATAATAATATTCTTCTACTCTACTATATTATTTAAAAGGGACATATCGAACACATAAACACCAATTTTGGTGCAATTTTGCAAGTCTGTAGAGTAGCCAAAAATATTGGATACATATTTTTTGAAAAAGGAATTCATTCTCCTCCATAATTATTAGAAAAATTCATTTGTTTAAACTATATACTAACTGACGTTAACTGACGTTCCAATGTTTCAGTAAGTGTATACAGTATGTTCGATTTGTTCGTATATTATTTTTCACACGCCATTATTTTTGTAACTATTGAAAAAACAAAAAATGTTTCATATCAAAGTTTTTTATTTGATGGAGGAAACTGAATGGTATAGGAGGGGAAAGGAGTACGTTATTTAGAATGCAAGAAGTGAATATATTTATCGTTTGGAATACATAAAGTGCCCGACACGACCGCCCCATGCAAGCGACTGCAGGATACCAGAGATGGGCAAAAAATTATTTGAAATAAAAATTTCGTACACAAATTTTTACTTCAAATAATTTTTTGCCCATCTCTGCAGGAGGCTGCCTTCGTCGGCCGCCGATCATCTCGTTCTGTTATCGATGTCGACGGGCTCGATGTCGCGGTTTCGGCCACGTCCAACAATGCGTTTGCAGACCTCAGAATCTATTGTTCTGGTTTTCTTTTTTTATGATTTTATCTTTAATGCAGTGTATGCATAGATTGGTCTTAAGGGGCAACTAATCGGACGTGTCTTTGATAGTAGCGGTGTTTGAATGTTTTTTCTAGAATTTTTGTGTCTGAATGTTTTAATCTTTTAGCTACTCGACCGCTTATACCGGCTTCTGTATTCGTACCCAGAACATTAAAATTCGATGGCCACGACATTCTGGCCTTTTCACTGTACGCTCTCTTCAAATCGGTTGAACGGTAACGCGTACCTTTTTTTACGACCCTGATGGGTTCTTAGGTAAAAGCTTTCGAACGACGCGGCTTGAGGGTCATAAACGCTAAAGTAGTGGCATAAGGACAAAGTCAGCAATAGGCCATTCAGTAATGAGGATGCCAATTTCTATCATAGAAGTATCTCTAATGGATTACTAGTATTTTTCTGATGAAAATGACACCAAACTTGATATAATTCTGATTATTTTTAATGACTGTAATGGAAAGTACGTGGAGTAAAGTAATTGAGGAAAGTAATGAAGAGTACCTGAATTCTATGTGAACTTACACGGAACTGATATGTGTGCCCAGATCTTAACGTAAGCGATACCTACGCTCGTGTACTTACATCGTAGATTTTTTTATAATTTTTAAATCCATTCAATAATTAATAAGGACAGAGCCAATCAATTTGTAATGAAACGTAGGGATTTAGGGGCCTCGGGTCCCAAAAACTTATGAATATAAATTTTACAAAAACGTTTCAATTCATTATTTTCAATGATTTTTACGTGTCGTAGGGTGCAAATACCTCCTGAAGTTTTGGGACCCGGGCAACAGCCGAGCGCGGGACTGTTACGTTGCTAACCACAGCATGGGCTGCGGAAGAACTGCATGAGTGTGCGGCCGTCCATGAAGGCTCGTACATGGACGCACACTCATGCAGTTATCTCACAAATCTCGCAACAGGTAGCAATGAAACTGTCACGCGCTTGGCTGTTGCCCGGGTCCCAGAACTTCAGGAGGTATTTGCACCCTATGGGGCAGGCCTGGTCTAGTTAGACACGCGCGAAGTGCAAAAATTTGCGGGAATGTTAGTAATAGCGTCAACTTTTAATATTTTTCGGCGTACGGCACGTGAAAACATAGTTAAATGTTCCACTACACGTAAAATACTAACAATCAATTTTATCTTGCAATTTATAGCTGGTATAAGCTCTCAAGAAGTGCCATATTTTAACGCCATATAGGCTCCTGATAGATTTTCAGAGAGAAATCCGGCGTGAGTCGTTGGACAAACCGAGCCAAAGCGTAGCTTAGCGTGGCTTAGCCCTCTATCTTCAACTCTCATTCTAAACAAGTCATACGTATACAAGCACGCACACATTTTTCAGTATTTAAACACATTTCAGAGTAGTTCTTGAGTTGGACGCTGTTCATGAGCAGAGGTCGCTAAATTCAGTCCTCAAATTATGGGTCGGTAACACAGTTCGGGTGGTGACACGAAGTCCCATAAGGTGATAGGTCTATTCTATACCTCGTCTGTGGTTTAAATATTTACAAGTACAGCGCAATAGCTGAGAATTAATTTCCTTATTCAGACTAGAATACGGAAATAGAAAACAGCTCCCTCTCGCGTTACCAGGCAGCTGCGTATCTGTGGGTATTACCATTTCTGTGCAGAAAAAATCTGCTGTAATACCGACCGGCCCCATTGGCCAGACCACGTGACGTGTCTATCCCCATAAGTTCTATTTGCGTTGAGGCACTGCATACGTGATAACCATTTTGCTCTGACCAACTAGAATTACCTCGTATGGTAGTGTTACGTCAATGCAGACACAAGATACAATGTAGAAATATAAAGTGGCGCCGCCGGACGCTTCAATTCATAAGCTGGTGATGTCAGGAGACTTGGTAGTTTTTCACGTGCGACGTTATTTATTTACTTTGCTGGCTGCGTTAATTTAGTTCGTGAAACTAATACAATCCAAGTTCAGCTGTGGAAAGCCTAACCTCTCGCGTGTGCACACACTCTGCAACGTCAAGTAACCATTCATTTATGACCACGCGTACAAGAGAACAAACAATTTTGAAGAATAAGCACAAATGGAAATATTGCATAGTATGTTTTAATATTTGCCTACAGATTACAATATGCAATTACGGTTTAACTTTCATGGTAAATATTTGCATTACACGAACACAGTACAGTTCCCGTACACATTTCTGCTTGTAGTGACGGTTCGAGGATCTGCAGTTCTACAACGCAATTAAGATTTATAGAATCATGAAATAAGAATAAAAAAAGATCACTGAGAGTTCTCGATAGTAATCGCTTACGATATGATGCAGGGCCGGACTGCCAGGGCGACCGCCCGAGGCACCAAATCTGTATGGGCGCCGCTGTATGCGTTTATTCATTTATATTCGTTCTGCTAATTGATTTTCGTGCCCGTGGAGGCGCACAATGTTAATCTTGGCCAGGGGTACCAAGTATGCTAAAGCCGCCCCTGATATGATGCATCAGTTTGGAAATAGAAAAAAGTAAGTACTGCCGAGTTGTGAAAATGTACAATAACTTGCATTGTAACACATGAGTGGAATTAATGAATCACCATCCACACTTCTCGTTGCTTGTCCAAAGCGTTGGTTGCGTATATATACGCGTTTCTATGCTTATTTCGCCCTATTTTCTATAATGTACATTTCTTGTCTGTGCTTTGTCTAGTGGGATTATTATCGCGGGATTTGAGCCGTCGACCGGTAACCACTCCGTACGATTGTGTCGTAATTGTCACAATGACTCGAGTATTAGAAAACCTCTACTTAAAACTGTTTACAGTCGGATAATCTTTTCCAAATGACATTTATAAATGTAGTCTGACATCTCATTATTTCTATACATATTAAATTGACGTTTTAATTTTTCCAATTACATTAATCAAAATAAATGAAGGCGGAAACAAGAAAAAAGAAGTAAAAAAATCATCAGATATGTAGCTTACATTATACTGTTCTATGAAAAAATATTAAAGATAGCCAATTTGAATATACAGGGTGCCCATGTCTTCCCTGAGGAAAAAATTCCAGAATTTTCTTTGGGTGAAAATAAGAAAAAATGTAATAAATATAGGCTCATAAATGCTTTATTAAAAAGTTATAATAAAAATACGAAATAACAACGGACTAGTGTTTCGTTCGATACAGCTTTCAATAGTACATCAATTAATACATACAGCCTATACAAACATATTAAATAAATATGGTCAATTTGTTTCCATGCCTTACTGAACGAAAACCCAGTCCGTTGTTATTTCGTATTTTTCTTATAACTTTTTCATAAAGCATTTATGACATTATGTTTATTCAAATTTTTTTCTTATTTTTACTCATAGAATATGCTGACACCGTTTTACTGGAAAACTCTGGGACACCCTGTATATTGGAATAAACAAGAGTAATTGAAACATTAAGTAACAGTCGCATGATATCACAGAAAGTACTTTAATACGGGAGAGTCTAGAGAACTCGTCCTTGCAACGTTCTTTGCGCATACGCCATGTACACGGAACACCGGATCACACCTAACCTCTCCTGAGCGGAGATGCAGACAGAAAGCCGCGTGGCCAAACGGTGAGCAGAGCGCAAGCCAAGAGAACGAGGCAACACCGCGTGGCCATCCAGCTGATCGGCCGCCGATGTGCGGCAGAATTACGAGCCAGAGGGAGAGAATCGCGCGCGACTGGGCTAATGAATGTGCGACCTATTGGGAGTTCATTGGTGGGGGTTAAGCCGACCTATGGAGGGGAAAACTGTAGCTGTTCCGCCGTGTAGGGGCCAGGGGGTGTAGTCATTGTTGTGTTGCCATCGTGTAAACATACTTACCTAGGTAGTTCTTGTCACTACCGCAGCATTTTCTACGATCGGATGGTATTGCAACGTTCACGAGCTAGACACGAATGCACATATTACATACCCAAACTCGTTTCGTGCTTTAAACATTTTTCAATCCGATTCCACAATATTATTTTCGGGTTTAAATAGGTGTGATATTTCAGAATATTCTTTTGTGTATTATACACTTATAGATAAAACAAGTAGAAATTATTGGTATGTACGGCGACGTGCAGGCACAAGAACCTTTCCAAAAGAACAAAAGTTTTCTTTATGCGTGGTCAATATTCAGTATTCAATATAGAAAACCCTTTAACCAAGTAAAATTATTGAATTTTATTCGAAGATATTAGTTCTATAAAGATACAATTTGCCCTACTTTAGTTCCTCATCTTAACATAGTCACTACAATAATACCTTTAAGTTTCAAACACGTGTATTGCAAAGTGAGCTTTTACAATGTGCGACATAAGAAAATAACCCATTACCTAAATTGCATAGGGAATGAAAGATGAAATTACTGTGTTGATGCGATCTTTGTCACGTTCCCGAAATATTACAGCGTTGCTTCTCGATTCCTCGACTCCCGTTGATAATGTAAGGATTCACTTCATGGAACAAATATAACAACGTATCCACTTTGGATACGTTAACATTATGTATACATCAATACCCTTAAGAGTATAAACCATTAAATATGCTTTTCGCCACACATTATCAGTATAAAATCGCACAGCCAACGCGCCTGTTCACTAATATCCAACAATTAGACAAAATGTGTTTCTGGATTGTTGATTTTCGGCACTCAAGTACACACTACTTCTTTCACCTTCTACTTTGTTACAATACTGTTATATTTGCCCTAGAAACCGTCTCCTTTAACTGTATTGTGTTCAAAGTCGAAGGCACGCTGATGTGAGTATGCAGGGACAATATTTTTTCAATGATTTGTGTTTAACACTTGAATACGTATCACAGTTTTACTGAGATACACGAAAACGCGGTACAAGCCGAAATTATGATATGGAATATACAAAACAAAAATACATACGTAGCATAATTAATAGACGTACATCAACATATCAGTTCTAAAAACCAAAGACACAATAATTTTGTACGTGATCACAAGTATCAGAATACAAGGCTTCACAGAAACTTTTTTTAAATCACAAACACAAAATTATAGTTGAACTGCGATTTACAATTAACCCATTCGAGACCGATTGCACACCGTGTGTGCAATTATTTCCGAGGCTATAAAACCGGTTGCATACCGTATGTGCAACAATATAAAGAAAAACAAATTTTTCGCTCTTGGGGACCGTGTTCGAAAAAGATCGCCGTCTCGAATGGGTTAATCGATAGGATTGTCGTCGATTGTGTACGAGCATGGTCAATGTTAACTAAGAATCATGAGAATGAAGTAATAACTGAACACAAAATCAAGAGCACCGTAGGAATCAACGTACAACCGCGCCACCGGAGCATAGAAACTCGACTACCGAGAAACGTACGGTTCGACCCAAACCTGACATATTCTCCCGCCTACCCGCTCGCCCGAGCCGTCATCTCGTACGTACGCTTGGTTTTTCAACCCCCCCCCCCCCTTACGACTATATCTCACCAATACCCCCTCGCACAAGCTGAAGCACGCGTCGGCACGGTATATTGCAGGGGTGTAACTAGTGAAGCCACTATGAGGACGCTATGTGTTCTTCAACTCCGAGACAGGTGTTATTCTATATACAGATATACGCGATGTCTAATACGATGATCGTACAGATGAACACAAAATTTTATAGATTAAAGAAATATGGCAAACTACAAGCATACTTCAACAACTTATATAATCTCAATGAACAGGTAGTTTTAGCTTTAGTGTTGATAAGTTCTTCAATTCCCCGTTATCAAGTCTCATACCACCAACATCTAATTCTTTAATGATATCGGTTCTTAAAGAATTTTTTAACAGATTGTATTTTTTTAAATACACTACGTGACATGACGAGCTTGATTGAATATAATGGTAGACCGATAAAGATTTTACAAAACAATACCAATTTTAGCTGTCTTAAATAACTATGTGTTATGTTAAATAAAGTAAAATAGAAAATGGAAGAATGCAAGAAATACACACGTAACATTTTTATACATAGTTATTTTATTTCAGATTACTATCATTTTTAATATAGTAAGATATCTATACAAATAATTTGACATTATAATGGAACCACTTTAAAAAGAAATATGTATTCTGTATGATCGATATGATTTACTAGCAAGTACCCAGAGTTGTATTACTGACAAAATAATGCCACAAAACAGATTACCGATCACAAACGGACAACTACACACACCCCTTGTATGCTGTAGTGACAGAGCCACACTTCGCCACATCGATTTTACCGGCTCGCTTGCACTCACGGGTCGACCCGTTCACTGAAGGAATGTCTCATATGCCTCCCTCCGGCTCCCTTTTCCTCTCCCTTTGCTTCTCCTGGCCCACCATTGCAAAACCTCTCCGTCGGTTAGCTAGGTCTCCTTCTAACTCACTAGTCGTCCATCCCTCTTCACCAACCCCCCCCCTCTCGACCGTAGGTCTTTCGATCTCTCTTGGATTCTCTCTCGCTTGCTCGCTCTCTTCCAATTTCTCTCTGTCTTTCTCTTCTCCGTCTGTTGTGATCGCGGGGCGGTAGCACCGTCGCGGGGAGGTGGAGGTTGCACCTTTTGCCGCATCTCGGAATCTCGCGCGTTGCTCATTTGCCGTACATAGGAGTGTAGAAGAGAAGAGAGGAGAGGAGAGGAGCGGTGAGAAGAGGAGAGGAGTGGTGAGGAGAAGAGTGAAGTGACGAGGAGAGGAGTAGAGAGGAAAATAAAGAGGGAGTACGAGAGTAAGCGAGAAAGGAAGAGTAACCTCCGCGCTAGGTAGTAGTATGCGAGCGGGGCACGGTGGTCGGACAGTTCCAGTTCCGTTTCGATTAGGCCAGTCCACGCCGGGGTTTTTGGTTCGCTCGTGGCCCGTAAAACGTACGCGTAATGCCGTTTATCGTGGCCATTGACGGCACTCAGTGCTGCTGGTGCGGTTGCTGTTTACGCGACGCGCTAACTGCACGCCACTTTTACAAGTGGAGCTGCACTGTTGGGGAAGACACGAAGTGAGCCAACTTCGTGAGTGTTCGGAAAAATAGCTTATGTACGACGTTTAGATCGGTCAATACGACTCCATGGTATGGTCATACCAAAACCAGATCATCAGGGTTAGAGGAGAGTGCACTGTAAAATCCGTATGTCCCGATTCACTGGGTTTGTATATGTCATCACTTCGCATGCAACGTTCTTGCAAGTGCTTACGCACACTCACGCAAGCGCACAACAGCAAAGCTGTCTTAAAGCAAATCGTCGCCGGAGAAACGATTCCCGGCCCTCTAGCCCAGTTCCGGGCACGGCCATTGATCCATCGATAAGGAAGTTTCCTACGTCTTGTTAGATTTTCGGCATGTGTAGTAAAGTGTAAGCAAGTGAACCGAGCTATCCGTAGGATACAAACGCTCATCTTCTTTGTGATTTGTCGTTATCCTAAGTGGTGACGTGTGACATATAGGTTTTGTACGCCGGCATAAATATTTTTCGGAAAACTATCATTAACAGTTTATTTCCTCTTTCAATTGAACTTCCATTTTTGTCTCCTTCTATTTTCATTTTGTTAGTTATATTCGCATAGATATATTTGACAAATTTTAAGTTACATTGTAATTTATAAATGTTACCATTGAAAGAGCTATTAGATCGAAATTCTTGTTTAACAGTTGCCGCTATTGTATTCTGTATTCTGCAATTGGTAATTCCTTTCGGTGGATCGCCATTCACGTAGAATTAACTGCGTTTACACCTTTTAGGCAAATTTTCAGTATACTATTAGGATAGTAATGTCCGTTTGGTGTTGATATTCTTATGAACATCGTATCTGCTTCATTTTCGTCCTTATTTCTGAGTGGACCGAAAAATTAGTTGATGCTCTTATCATTTACTATGTTCCATGATAAGATGTATGACTTTTATTCTTTTTTCGTAAATGCTTTAATCGTGTAAATACTGTGATGGATCTCTTATTTAAATAATAGTATATTAAATGATTAGTACAATGTTGATATAGCGACGAAGAAAACCACCTTTTAATGTCTGTTATAATTTCTATGACAATTTATCGCCTCGTTTGGGTAAGATTGTTCGGCATTGTGTTAACGCGGAAACAAGACGCGTAGTAGTATTGTCTAATTGTCAAAACATCACAAAAATTTTACAAAACACTATAAAATCTCACTGTTTTCATCGGTCAGGTTTTATACGTCAGTGGTAGTATTTTAGCAATTGAACACATGATTGACGTTATAGTCGTTCGTGAAATAGAAACCAAACATAAGTAGGTAAAATGCAAATTGTTATTCTGATCTTTTTGTATCTACATTTCTTCTGCTACATGTTACAAACACTAAGTACGTTATTTCTGATAATCAATATAAAAATAGTTCGCTTTGTACTAAGAAACGTTTTTACGAAAATATTTATTGTTATTGCTAATATTGCTTGTCAGTATAGCGTTGCATTCGGTTGGAGTTTTATTGGATCTTAATGTGTTGTGAGTAAGGTTGTAAGAAAAGGAATCTAATGAAACATGTAACCTAAGAAAGTTGACTCAATTTATAATATGATTATTGTTCCGAAAGCACGTACCAGTCGTAGTGAAAAGGTAACGATGGGAGTCGAGGTGTGCGCAACTTTTTAAACGATTCATCCATATTTGCAGCGCTTTGCCGTAGTGATGTTTTAATCGCGAACAACGTGTGTATATCAGTGACAGAGCGTGGAATTCGAACGTGTGCGTTCCGCCTGGCAAACGCGCAAACGCGTGACCGCGTCCATGAGGACTTACCATTAATCCGGGTTCTTAACCGCGCGCAGAGTAAACGTGGCTGACACGCCGCCGATGATAATAATAAGAGTGCGTAATTTATTGAGCTATCGACGTCACAAACCGAGTGACGTAGTGTGCGGCGCGGTTATCATTGCTGTTAATCGAAGCAGCTTGCCTAACGGCAGTATTTGCTGCGTATGTAGAAAAGTATGTACGATAGGAAAGTCAGTTAACTAGCCGGCCTGACCAGAGTTCAGAAGTGAAGCAGTGAGTAAAACTGCCCCCTCGCGGTATGCGTCCGTGGTTCCCGATTCAACCACTCCTCTGCCATCGAGTTCTTACCACCTACCCCCCCTTCTCTATCTCTCATTCTCTCTGTTTCTCTGCTTCCACCCCCTCTCCGTTCTCCGTCGCCTTCCCTCTTCTCTCTTCTGTAGCCCCGTAAACTCCTTGTCCTTCCGCCGCCCCCCTCTACTAGGGTCCTCCATTTTGTCGTGATTCCTCTAACTCTAAATATATATCACACATTTTGTTCGTACAGTGCTATTGACATTTGCGTATAAATTGTGCGCGCAACCTTGCCTATGATTGACATACTGTTTACCAGCCAAAATAACAAATTCGACTATGGGACTCCACCATAGGCTATCCTGGAAGGTGTCATATATATCTCTCTCTCTCTCTCGCGCGCGCCTTTTCGACTCATTCTTTCTCTTTTCATTTCTTATTATACCTATTTCTCACACATCATTTATTCGCTTTCTCCCTTCTACTTCTATTACTGAAATATTTCTCTATTCTCTTAAGTTTCTTTCTATAATAAATCGTATCTTTTAATACATGCGATATTCGTTGGTTAATATTTTATACAACGTTACGATTTTCAACATGTAACCTCTCGTACGTGTATCAAATCTAGATTCGCGATGCGATACGGTTTTCCATGTTGTTGTTGCTCTAAGTACCTAAGCTTTTATTAAATGTTTCGATAGCAATAAGTGTACAGGATAAACGCACGAAATTTGAATTTTGCTACATATTATAGTGTTTTGATGGGTATTAGCCCAATTATATTAACGCCATACGATTTTTCCATATTTTGGTACAATACTTCTTCCTAAAGTAGTATGTGTTAAGCATTATTTTATATTGATATTTTTCTATTTCAGATGTCTGCTGGGTCACAAATTCAGATGGCACCCCAATCAACTGTAAACTCTGGTCAGTCGGTTCATAGTCAAGACTCGAACATGAGCACTGGTGAGTTAGTATACTTTTACTCTATTCAAACATTCTACTTGTATTTCTTTTAATAATTAATTCACTAATAATTTAGATGTTATTTTGCAATTGCAATAACTTTAATACAACTATAGGCTCATCGCATAGTGATAAAGAGGTAGACCCGAATACTCCGGAAAAGGTACCAAGAACTCCTTCGGAAAGGAAAAGAAAGCGTAAACTTGACGATGGTGGTGGGTTAGTTACGGGGGGGCCTGTAGGAAGTAAAGGGTCTAGATCTGTTGCTGCTCTTGAAAATAAAAAGATCAATGAGTATTTCCCAAAACATCATTTGGGCAGTAGTCCCATTCGGCATGGTGGTGCTAAAAGTCCTTCCCCCCAGCAGGGTTATCCTATGGTAAATATAAATTATATATAGTTCTATATATCTAAATCAACGAATAAACTTTGTCCTTTGTATCCTTTCTGATATTTTTTCTAATTATTTTTCAACAGTATCCACCATCGCCTCAACAACTCCTTTCACCGCAAGTAACAACACCTAATTCTTCAGTGGCAGAATTTTCTTCACTGATGCAGCCGCCAAGACCTCATCCTCAACCTCCACCTCCTCCTCCACCAGCCTCCACACAACCTGCAGGCTCGATGGTCAGTAAGCAGGTGCAGGTAAGGCCTACCAACCTCAGTAGGACAAGCCAGGTCAGGCAAGCGAAGACTAACACCCCAAATGTAAGCAAAATTCGGTAATACCTGCAAGCATTTTATAAGAAACGACCCATAAAAATTCAATTAGCAAAGTTAGTATTATAGATTTATGGTAGTGCGATTAATTATTTTAAATTACGCAAATTTTTTCATGAATGAATACCACAAACCATGAAGTAAGCAGTCTGGCAGGAAAGTCCAATTATTTCTGTTTAATTGTTAAAGAATAAAATTGCAGACTTGTCATACCATTAATGTAATTCTGCAACGTATGTTTATGTAGATGTACAAATTTTTACTTTCTTTTTTAAGGTAAATGTTAGTTTCCCATAAATTAAAAGTAAAGTAAAGGTCTTGTTAAAGTAAAATTGTTAGTAAAACTGCTCACAAATACCGTGTACTTGATGTATTTGTTGCTTTTTTTTTTTTAGATTACTAACCGAGTAAATTTAATTTTTATTCAAGAAGTAAGCCGAAATAGGTACACATTGTATGTTTTGAGTGTCTAAAAATTAGTTTTGCAATGGGCATTTCTTGTCAGATGTTTGCAGTAAATTCAGCTAACTTCTGACTAAACTGTAGCACTGTATCCATTTGTTATCATAGGAGTGCAGCACCTTGTAATGTCACTCCGTAGTGAAAAATTTTTCTTTTGCTTCTAAGTTATTAAAACCGTTTTATTTCAAATTCATTTTACTTGCCAAATTCAAAATAGGTGTGCATGTTCGTTACTCTTGTAGTTAGTTATAATCTTATTTTATCACAAAAAAAGTAAATCATAAATTTAACTTATATAGTACAGAACATGGTCAACCCAGGAAAAGGGAGAAACATAAAATACATAGTGTTCTACAGTTTCTTATATTTACATGCATACCTTAAACCATGAGCATACATTTTTGGTGTTTTCCTTGCTGCCTGTATAATAGTTCTTTTCTATCAATACATTTGGGTTTCATCCTTGTAACTTCTTTACTTGTAACGTCAAAAGAGCGAGTCCTTTGTAATCGAATAACATGTAGAATTGACTTTATTACAAATATGTGCTAAGGTTAGAACATTGGTCCGTCAATTATCTGCATAAATTTATCAGGGTATTGCCTTCAGCAAACAACTTAACGTGCATATTACCCCTAGCCAGATGCAGCAAGGTATCTCATATTTGTGAACTATGCTGACAAATGTATCAGATGTTACAGTACTTTGTCTCTACTTATTATACAATATACTAATTGTATTCCAGACAGAACTTACTTGTCAGAGGATACAGGAATTTGAGACTCAAGCCTCTTCAGATTTAGAATTACGTAACAACAAAATCGACGAATTGAACAGAGTAAGCATAATATGTAAAATTAATGCATTAAAAACAGGGAAAGAAAAATCTGTAAAATTTGAACTGCACATTAAATTTCTATATTCCTTTTCAGACAACAGATGAACTTAGGCACCAAATGGCTAATCAACAAAAATTGATTGAGCAGCACAAATCCCATATAAATAAGTGTATAGACGTTGTAAAGAAATTACTGAAAGAAAAATCAAACATAGAAAAAAAGGAGGCTAGGCAAAAGTGTATGCAAAATAGACTGAGATTGGGTCAATTTGTGACTCAGAGGGTAGGTGCAACATTTCAAGAAAATTGGACAGATGGTTATGCGTTTCAAGAATTAGCACGACGGCAAGAAGAAATAGCAACAGAGAGAGAAGAAATTGACAAGCAAAAGAAATTATTACTCAAAAAGAGGCCATCAAATAGTGAAACTGGCAGGAAACGTAGTCAGCCGCAACCTTCGTTGCATAATGGGACGGAAGCTACGTTTTTGAAGCCGGATGCAGTACCTGGATCTTATACGTGGCAGGAGTATTATGAAGCCGATGAAATACTCAAGGTAATGCATCTTATATTCGCCTACCTTTTCATATATTTAGCAAGCGCTCCGAGATTCTTTTGTTCCATGAATATAATTTTCATGCGCGGCCAATTAATGCGTGGCCAATTTTTAGTTAAGACAAAGTGCGTTAAAAAAAGAAGACGCAGATCTGCAATTAGAAATGGAAAAGCTCGAAAGAGAAAGAAACTTACACATCAGAGAGTTGAAACGTATTCATAACGAGGACCAATCGAGATTCAACTCTCATCCTGTATTGAATGAACGTTACCTTCTACTAATGTTATTAGGAAAAGGTGGTTTCAGTGAAGTGCATAAGGTGCGGAAGTTTATATTTTTAGTGTACGCTTTATTAATTATTAATTAAAAAAACAATTACTTAATTACATTCGAAGCTATTTGTTTTTTGTGCAGGCATTTGACTTAAAAGAGCAACGATATGTCGCTTGTAAAGTGCATCAACTCAATAAAGACTGGAAAGAGGATAAGAAAGCTAATTATATTAAGTAAGTATCCTCGAAATAGAATTTTCTGTAACGATGTAACAGATTTACATCCGTAGCAATATTTATGCAAATTATAATTGGTATTTTATGAAATCGTCCTTTTTTATTTAATATGTATTTCCTTACAGTAACATATTAGTAATATAATTATTGTGAAATTTTTTACATAGACACGCGTTACGAGAATATAATATACATAAAGCCCTTGATCATCCTCGTGTTGTGAAGTTGTATGATGTGTTTGAAATTGATGCCAACTCTTTTTGTACTGTCCTGGAATATTGCGATGGCCATGATTTAGATTTTTACCTCAAGCAGGTGTGTATATCGATTGACATGTATAATGTATCAACTCTTATATATTTGTATCTTTCATATAACATTGACTTACTATACTGCAGCAATATTTTATATAAACACGTGTTTTTCACTTTTAGCATAAAACTATACCTGAAAGAGAAGCAAGATCTATTGTTATGCAAGTTGTGTCTGCATTAAAGTACCTCAATGAAATAAAACCCCCAGTCATACATTATGATTTAAAACCAGGTAAATTTTCTGTACATATAAATATTTTTTATTTTCATTTTTTTTTTTTTAATAAAAATGTAACTCCTCTGAATCATTTTGTAACGATAATGAATTTTACACTCGGTGTCATTAACATTGTAATTGTACAGGTAATATATTATTAACTGAAGGCAATGTTTGTGGAGAAATAAAAATTACAGACTTTGGATTAAGTAAAGTGATGGATGAAGAAAATTATAATCCAGACCACGGAATGGATTTAACATCTCAAGGAGCTGGTACCTATTGGTATGTATGCTTGAATTTTGAGAATAGCAACACAAGTGCTATTTTCCTGCATTTCAATTTCGCGACGATATATAAGAGAAAGAAATATTAGTATTTTCTGTAATTGTAGGTACCTCCCGCCGGAGTGTTTTGTCATTGGTAAAAATCCTCCGAAAATATCATCAAAAGTTGATGTGTGGAGCGTAGGTGTTATATTTTACCAGTGTCTATACGGTAAAAAGGTATGATTAATCACTAAATTGTTCCTGAATCCTTTCTCTTCCATGTAATATTATACCTACACGCCGACAATACTATAAAACTGCGACACGATAATATTATTCTACTAATTACTGCTTTATGTTTTCAGCCTTTTGGACATAATCAATCACAAGCTACAATTTTAGAGGAGAACACGATTTTGAAAGCTACCGAAGTTCAATTTGCAAATAAACCAACTGTTAGCAACGAAGCGAAGGTAATTATTTTAATTAAAAACTAAATATTCATTTTCATATTTCATATTTCTGTATTGGAATGCTCTACTCCAATTTTCTTGTTTGTTTGTTTGTTTTTTTTTAGAGTTTCATAAGAAGTTGCTTAGCATATAGAAAAGAAGAACGGATAGATGTATTAACATTAGCTAGACACGAATATCTTCAACCTCCAGTGCCAAAACATGGCCGTCAAGCGAATAATCAACAGCAGCAACAACAACAACAGATTCAGCAGCAGCAGCAAACGTCGTTTAGTATTGGCATGTTTAGTGGTATGAACGCATCAAGCAGTTCGTAGTGGAAAGAGACTGAAGATAAAACCTTCGATATGTTAATACATGCCAAATCTTAAACACTGAATTGCACACCATCTCATCTTAGGAAAATAGCAATCGCTATAAATAATTGTAAATACTAAAAACCTGGATAGTATCATCATCACCAATACTGCGATTACCACTACCACTCCACTATCACTACCACTATCACCACCACCTCCACCACAATTCTACAACTATACTTACAGGCCGATTACATAGGACATTGCAAGAGAGATGCGAGACTGGTCACCGCAAGTCCAGGAACTTGCGTCTTTCTACAAGACAAGCTATATAATTCAGCATGACAACAATGTTGTGTTCGTAAATATTCAATTGTATTATCGTTCCTTGTATCAAACAGTGAGCTGACTTGATAATAGTGTTTAAAAAGAAATAAGAGAAACAGAAAAAACATGTGATAAGTCATTGTGAATTAAAGTGAAGTTCAAATTAAGAAGAAAAGGAAGCAAAGGAGTACGACGATGGAATCATTGGAAGTGAATTACTCGATGAATAAAGAGAGCAACGGATGATAAAGTATCCGAGGCAAAGCGCATCATAGCAATTAAAGGGACTTTGCTTTCGTGGAGACGTTCCTCTCTTCTGAAGTTACGTGTGCATGAATGAGTGTGATGGAAGATTGTTAAAACTAGCGTGCGTGTATATATTTATACTATATATACTAAAAAAATCCAACATAATATATATATATATATGGTGTAAAGAACAGGACAGCATTGACAGTGGAAAGATAACTGTGGTGGATCCTCGCATGACACCTCCGTGCAACCAAGTATTCCATGAATATTTGACTGCACGTCATGTTACTTTATTCGAATATTAACATTATTACTTATATCATGACTAATAACGATTAACATACACGAGGAGATTTGGTTGGTTGTTCCTATTCTCAAACGAGTGGGCTTTATCTGTACTGGATTGATTGGTCTAAGGTTTGAATATAAAGAAAGTAAAAGAATCACGATGCTCCCAAATGAAAACGAAACCTATAGAATCTTAGTCCACCGCTTATAATACCCCGTGCACACGTACATTTTTATCCAGACTTTCCTGATAGAGTGGCTCCTTTTATTTTTCTTTTTTGAGAGTGGACTTCAGTGCGTTATGGTCTTACATTTTCGTGATATAATAATATACCGATTTGTATAATCAGGCGTTAAAAAATTTTAAGGTAAGAATCATAATACTGTACCGACCTGATTACTATTTCTTTATTCATAATTTGTTTTATATATGTACGTTATATATAGATAATTATGAAATAGAAGACTAAGTTATTTTATCAAGTGTCCTTGCTTTGTATTATAGTCGCGTCTGTCGGCAAACTGCAGCTTTTGGGAGTAATAGAGAGTTGTTGAAATGTTTTAAGTGTTGGTACAATGTGGGCACGGTATTGATGACTCAATACCAACGAGATTGGCAAAGTATGGTCTGAGGAGAATACATTACAAGTCTGAACAAAGTCTACGACTAGATCCATCGCTTCTATTCTAAAAGCCAACCGTTCCTGTTTCCCTCTCCTATTTCTCTTACGATTTTTAAAATTCATTGGCGCCGTAAAGAGAAACAGAAAAACGTATACACTTTTTAATCCCTCCTTAAAGAAGTGCTTTTTGTAAACCATGTTGAAAGATAAACTAGTCAGAGCTGTGAGCGAATCCAATGAATATTTTTCCGTTAGACTCGTATTCATAATCGTCTGGATCATAGTATTTTAATATTTAGTATGCTTTCCAAATTCATCGAAATTCAGAAAAACTTTGTATATTGTACAGAAATTTTTCTCCCAAGTACTTGCAATGGTTTCATAACTTTTTTTTACATGTATGTTATATAGTTCATAACGACGATTGTGCATACTACCCTGGGGTAAACAAAGTAGTATACTTTGGCCAGTAAGTTTTACGAAAATCACTTCTTTTACATGATACAAGTATAGTTTTTTCACGACCACTAAAAAATTAGGAAATTAAATCATTTAGTATGAAAAAAAACGCGAAAGAATGAAGGGAATCATTTAACGAGCATTTATTCCATGAAATCTCATTTGAGACTATTTGTAACTATAAAAGAAAAACGAATCTATATCAAACAGTGTTTATATGTTTTGCGATAGAAACAATTTTGCATTTGTACATAATGAAGACTCCTTGAAAACGTATCGTTAATAAAAAGTATGAAGTGCATGTATTGGAAACAGATTTTTATCCAATGAATGAATTTTTTTCACAGAGAATTTACTGCACAAATATCTTGTTTAATTAATACGTCCGATAAATACTTCGAAATAAATGGGTTTTCAATATAAAGAAAAAATATTGAACATAATATTTGCAACTCTGCGTGCTCTTGTAACTACGCATATTAAAATTTGGGATACTATTATGCAGATCAACAGAAAAGTAATTCTAAGAGTTAGGGAGTTACACCTCGAACAAACAACAAATCTTTTTTATTGCCCCTGCGTGTCAGCATAGTCACGATCTTCCTCATAAACAACAGGAATTGCGTCAAGGATGGTGTATGAAAAGTTATAGCAATAAATTTACGTATTTGTGTATAATTTAAAGTTAGTAAACTTATTAATTAAATATAAATCACGTATAACTGTGTATATTTTCCCTATAATATTATGTGTACATATGTATTTTCCTTTACGACAAACAGTTTTGAAGTATAAAGTCGTGTATATATACACACACTATATATATATATAAAGTAGACTAATTAAACGTTATTCTTATCGAACTACATTTAAATACTTGTATGATATAAAAAAGAAATTCTTTATGGTTTCCAGCAGTGATGCCAGAATCGTGGGACGCGGGACCAAACGCTTACCCCCACTATGAGCTACCTTCGTCTCCCATTATGCCCTACCGGCGCCCCCCCCCCCCCCACACCGCACTGCACACAAGAATATTTTTACTCCTGTCCATGTGAGCTGCCGGACACACGGACAGGGGTAGGGTTATGCTTGTGTGCAATGCGATGGGAAGAAAGTGTGGGACGACGGTAGGCCATAGTGGGAGACGGCGGTAGGTCATAGTGGGGGTAAGCGTTTGGTCCCGCGTCCCACGATTCTGGCATGACTGGTTTCCAGTCATAAAATATACTTTAGTATTGCAAAATTTTCTCTAGTCCCCAAAATTGGTTTTCATAAACGAAATATCAAACACCATTTATTAAAGGAACGTAAAAATAAAAATATTTCGTTTATTTACATACCAAATATATAATAATTATATCTGTTTTTGCGCGCGTAAATTTGACGCCTGTACACACAAAAGTTTTATATATACATAAAACTTGTATGCCTGCACATGTGTTTAATACATTCAATGTCATGCGAAGCTTTTTGATAAAACCTTATAAACAGGTCAAACAATTACATGTAATATTCAATTATAAGAAAATATCGACTGTGCTGAATACTTTGCAGTATTATTTTATGTGTCCTTTATTTCATTTCAATGGCAAACGGAAAAGCTATTCTTCCCTTTAAAATCTTATTTGCAGAATTAAGTAAATATATAAACGATCTGTTTTCCTTGTATTGAATGCGTTAAAACATAGACTAATATTATGAAATTGGGGTAAGTACTGTGTCTAATCAAACTACATTGTTTATCATGGATGCCCAAAATATTTCTGGTAGATACATACATATACTTAAAGCAGGCCCGTCCAGCGGTTGCTTGTGCCAACAAATCCCTGGACAGGCCTGACTTAAAGGATATATGATACAGACAAAAATCAGTAAAATTTATTTAATGAGCTAGTTGTGATTCAATTTTCAAAAAATGTTCACAACACAATTTAACATCGAGGTTATATTTAATTAATGTTAAGCACAAATTTTTCGTAATTTCATACAAGTTGTTATGTATATGTAGGACTTCAGATATATTTCACAGCATGAGTATTTAATCGATTCTATTAATCAATACTATAGAATGATTAGTCAACAGACCTATATGTATCAAGTTTGAATACGTACTGTATAGTACATGAAGTAAATACGTTTTATTCCATGTATATAACAATTACAATATAATGATAAAGTAAAATTTTCAAACAAATAATTGATATTGTATTAAGCTTGGCAAAGAATTATCTATTATTATGTTTTCGATACATAAAGTAATTTGTGTACCAATGTATGTAAAAGTATACGTAAGAGTTATGTCTCCTTATTCTATATTTTTTTTTACAAAACCGTGGTTATTCGAAATTCTTCTCCGAGAGTTAATACTAGAAATATCTACGTTGTTAAGTAAAGTTGACTACCATTAAATACATTTATGTTATGTGATCATTCATGACTGAAATGTTACTTAATCGCATTACACGTTACAACATATAATTTGCCTATCAATGTTGTAAAATTTAATTTTCTTACAATACTATTCGTATATTCTAATACATTATGTACAGTGTTATATAAAATTACTAATGCCCCGATATAAATCAGGGCGAGATTTATTAAAATTCATATCAAATACGATCACAAAGTTCTTTAATAACCAGTTGGATTCTGATCCACGTCGGAACAATATAAACTCGTTCAATTGGAATCATCATCGTCTGATTTTATAGCATACGAAACAGGTTTACGAGCACGGCCGGCAGTTTTCCTCGGTGGTGGTAGTGGAGAACTTTCTATTGTACTGGCAACACTTTTATCTTCCTCCGATTCGGACTTTTTCTGCCTCTTTTTTACCTGCGCGGGCGAATGACAATTGTATAAATATATTCGTCGTAACTAGATCCGACTACGTATAAAAATAGTTAGGGAAAATTTAATGGCCGTTAATTGTTTATATTAGCTGTTTATGATATATATTTTTACTTACGGGGCGTTGTTTGTTGAACAGCGTTACTTCGTCAGAGTCTGAATCAGAAGTGGTTACTAACTTTGTCTTGAATTGTCTCTTCACTCCTTTGCCCCCACCATTTTCAGCCTTCTTTTTCACGGGAGCTAAAGCATAGAGTACAACAAAGTAGAATAAGAATTAACAATATTTGCACATAAGCATAATACTAATTATTACATTGTTACTGTTCATCTTACATTTTATCGAGGGTGAGACTATTAAAACCGATTCTTCACTAGATGATATGATAGGTTTTGGTTGTTTTTCTGGAGAAGAGCTACTGACTAAGGAGTCGAATAATTCTTCGGAGCTTCCTGTTATAAACAAGAACGTGATTGAAATGCTATTATTGTGCATAAAGTTGTATATTTATGCCTGTAACCAACATGCCTGCAGCAATAATTACAATTGCTTATATTTATTTACTTACGTTTTGGTGGTGGTGCTTTTTTATTTATTTTAAAGTTATCGTCGGAGTCACTATCAACATGTTTCGCTTTGCTGGGGGAGAAAAAAAATTAAGACAACGGCACTATTTATTCTAACAGGATTTTACCGAATTAAAAATAGTTACTATTCTGTGTCTGAAGGGCGGTTGTGCAATTCGTCGCTAGATGAAGAGTCTTCGTTTAAGGCATAATTCTTTTTAACTGTAACGTTCAAAATATGTACATAATATATAAAACGAAATATATATATGTTTTATTTTCATGAAACCATTGAACGTAATGAAAAATTCATATTGATTATTAGAAGTAAGAGCTAATACCTGCAGTTCTGCGGGATGGACGAGGTTCTGGAGGAGGAGAAATACTTTCGAAATCAATATCATCGTCACTGTCCGAATCTTTGTCTCTCTTCTTATCATTTTTTTTTGCTCTTGGCTTAAAAGGTAATATTGTTTGCTTCAATCCTAATTAATAACAAATGAGTTTCGTTAAATCGTGACTTGAAGCTTATTACAATTATGCTCATATGTACCTTTTTTGCCGCCTGCTGCTTTCTTTTCCAATTTTTCTGGAGTGTTACCCAGTCTATCATCGAGAGATTTTGTGTTTGTCTCAACCAACATATCAAATTCATCTTTATCCTCTGTTGTCTCTTTTTTTATCTACGATTTTTTATAAAATTGTATGTTAAATTTACGTAAAGACTTTACACTAAATAATTTTGTTATAGAGCAGGGTTGACTAACTGGTGGCTCGCGAGCCATCGGGGGTGGGTCCCGTCCCTCCGGCTTGCTGCCACGCTGAACGGCCCCCCTCCAGACCGACCAGACTCTGACGATCGCAGTCGATTCCTGCTTCTTTCCTTCTCTTTTCTACTGATGACGATCGTCAGAGTCTGGTAGGTATGGAGAGGCCGCCCAGCATGGCAGCAAGGTGGAAGGACCCCCGGTGGCTCGCGAGCCACCAGTATGTCAAGCCTATTATACACGAATTAGAATTTCAGAAATATACATTTAAGAATTTAATAATACTTGTTACACTACCTTTGGCTGCTTTTTTATGCCTTCTTTTTTATCTTTTGATACGATTTCTGCCTTTTCAATTCTCTTTTTCAATTCCTCATCAATTATGGGAAGTATACGCCGAATATCGTCCGAAGTATAGAACTTTGATGGCGGTTTTTTAATATTCTTATTACTCTTCAACTCTTCTTTTCGTTCTTTATCTTCTACCTACAATGAAATTATATCATTTTAAATATTTTCTTAAGCATAAAGGGGAATATATTTACCTTATTTAATTCACTTAATAAATTATCTAAATCCTCTTTCCATAGAGAGATGGGTGTGCGAATTTGTAATCTTTTCAGTTCTGCTATTTTCTCGTCCCTTTGACGCAATAGCTCATCTTGCTTCTCCTTTGTTAGACTCCACAATGTCATTCCTAACAAATAATCAAAGTTTTCTTTCCCTAAGGCGATAGTTGACACAGCCGCATCTTCAGCATCTTCTGTTATTTCCTCCTATTAATACATTACACAATTAATTGCCTCTGAATGCGCGTATAATGATTAAAATTCATTAAAATTACAATTTCTTTTCATCGTTTACGTCATTCTCTTTTTATGACTTACTTGAGCTTCCTAGCATAGCGTAACACTCGAACATTCATAAATTGTTACACATACTGCTTGAAAATGAAGATACGGTACTTACCAAAACTTCTTCTCTGCTTTGCGACAATTTCCAAGCAATCACTGGATCGGATTCATATTCCCGACTAATTAATTCAGCTATCATATCTTTTTTCTTTTTATTTTCTATTACTATAGTACCATCGCATTTCTCTAAAATAAATCTTGCTTGGTTCGAAAGTTTAGACGCCTCCGCTTCTAGTATACCTTCTAAATAATCTTTTCTCTTATGATACATTTCTAGTCTTACTTTATAGAAACCTTTTAAAATTTGAAT
This sequence comes from Andrena chrysosceles, assembly GCA_963855975.1. NCBI lineage: Eukaryota > Metazoa > Arthropoda > Insecta > Hymenoptera > Andrenidae > Andrena > Andrena chrysosceles. The sequence continues at coordinate 35,928,580 of OY979766.1, read as the reverse complement.
GACATTGTCGTACTTCTGGAGACACTGAGTTTCGTCAAATGCACACTATATGAAAACAAATTCATTCGTTGTATAAGTAACATTACTAATAATACAAAGACGGAATAAAAAGGGGTGAAGAGAGGAGAGATCATATTATTCAATTTGAACAAGTTTTGTTATCTTTTACCATGGATGTAACTGCCGTTGTTGTTTGTAATTTGAATGCTTTGTGAAGACCTTCTTTTTCTAATTCTACTAACTTATCACGGTTTAATATCACTATGAAATGTACTGTTGTATCTGTGTTGTATTCCTTATAATCTCTGTGATAAAATGCAGAAATATAAGCAACGAGTACTTTACCATCACTTGCCTTGTAATAGTCATATTAATAGATTTATTAATTATATTTACGTAATAATAGCTGGTAGTTTCTCGGATCCATGTAACATTGGCTCTAAAACTGTTTCCTTATACGTTTGCGTCCAAGTTCCAACTGGAAGTTCGGTAATTTCGACTTTATCCGGCCCTATCACTGAAATTTCTCCATTAAGCACGTATCTGTAATCTCCACAACTTTCTATTACACCTTTAAAATTTTTGTAATATGGTACCTATGCAGAATACGAAAGAATATAACAAAATGTATAAGAAGTGCATACAAAACAAATCTTCTTGAAAATATTACCATTGGTTTTGGATCTGCACCATCCATCATCCTATGCAAGTTTTCAATTATCTCTCTAGGATTGTAATTTGGTATCTTTGTCATCCAACCAGTACCGATGCCATCGGCACCATTTACCAAGACCATTGGTATAGTTGGTACATAGAAGACAGGTTCAATTTTTTGATTATCATCATATTCACATTTTAGCAAAGCATCATCATATTTGTGAAATATATATCTCGCTAACGGACTACGATAGTAAGAAAAACAAACTATATGTTAACTTCGTTTTATTTTTTAACTTTAACACGAATAAAAGATATAAATACCTAAGCATTGTGAATATATATCGAGCACTCGCTGAATCTTTTCCGCCTGTGAGTCTGGTACCAAATTGACCGATGGGTTGAAGCAAATTAATATTATTACTTCCTACGAAATTCTGTGCTAGATTAATGATAGTTGCCATGAGGGATATTTCGCCGTGGTGATAAGCAGAATGTTCAGCAACAGAACCAGCTAGTTGAGCAACTTTCACTTCGCGTTTGTCGTTACGTTTTAAACATGTGTACAAAACTTTCCTTTGACCCGGTTTGAAACCATCTATCATATTAGGTATGGATCGTACATTATCATAGTTACTGTACAAAACTAATTCAATGTTAATAAAGTCGGAAAAGGACACGGTGCGTGTATCCTTTTCATAGAGGAAACGCTCTCCAAGTCCGATTTCTTTTCTTCTTTTCGTTTCGTCCATATAATTCATTAACCAATCCTTACGTTGATCGGCGCATTTTTTGCTAAACGCCATGATGATATTCTGATCATCCTGATCTCCCACGTATTTAAATTGAATTCTGTGTCGGGTCATATTTTGAAAGTAGTCTTTTGCTTCCTTAGCAGTAGAAGTACCCAGACCTATAACGAAAGAAGTTTGGTGCAATTGAAAACAAAGTCAATCAGGAAAAGATTTACCAACTTATTTAAAAAAAAAAAGTAGATGAAGACCTTTGTAGTATTTGATTCTATAAGTGTGAGAATCATTTGTTTCTGTTTTCCATTTATTAAATTCTGGTAGCGAATAAAAACTGAATACTTGATTTCCCTTTGTTGCTTTAACAATAGGGGTAATAAATTCTTCCACAAAGTTCAACCTCAGTAATGAAGGCCAGTTGTGATGAATAAAATTAATTAGTAATCCTTTGATATGAGAGCCATCCTAAGTAAATACATATAACATATATGTAATCGTGTCCGCGCGTTCCACATATTTCCGATTGTTACAAGCAGTTTCATAAGCGAATCTAAGTATAATACTCCTTTTCACCCCATTATACATTTTAACGCGCGACCAGCTCCTTATCGTCGTTCAACAGCGTTTTTCAAGCAAACGTACTTCCTTTTTCTAATAATGCAATGTAACATTCTTTTTTGTTATCCGTATAATGCTGCTGCGTGCCAAGACTGATTTAAAGAAAATATAATTTTTTGTGCAAAGTTAGTATTTTCTATTACGGCAGAAGATATTAATCACAAGAAATATATTTAGCAATTTTTTAAAAAGTGATCAGTCTATGTAACAAGGTATTTTTGGCACAATCGTCTGTCATTGGGCGCGTCAATAAAGTTGATCCCGGTAATACTACACTACAGTAGTACCCTGAAATATGTTTACAGGTCGTGATCGGCAAGGGACTTTCTTTAGAAGTGCATACAGACGATACTAGGTTTGACACTACTATCTGGACGACAATCGTGCCCGACAGACATTACGATTTGTAGTACCATTTGTAATCCGATTAAATTGGTTACGATTATCTTACACGACAACCCTACCGTGTATGGGGCTGTCGTACGATTTCGAATGATGCTTTTATAAAACCCATCATACAATCTGGTTCGCGGCTAATACACTGAAATGTGTGAGTGTGTGTGTTCGACGACTCAATGGAGATGATTGCAATGCTGTTACAATTGTTATTACTAATTCCATTAATGAGTTGAACGTATAGCTGCGTTGTCCAATAGGTTTTAAAGTCAGTAGGGACAGGTACTGACTTCCTTCTTGCAAATACTTCCACCGCACCCTTTTTCTTGTTTCTTTGGAATAATTACCCGTTAACAACAACGTTGCCAAAATTGTCGTTATCTTATTCGACAATACTGGTAGTACCTATAGCGATACATTATTTTTTCTTCTTATGATCTGTCACGTGTATGGCAAAATCGTTATACGACAGATCGTAATGGCTGTGTGCCTTTTATGGCTTTCCACTATTTATGTTCCAGAAATTATATTTTTTATAAAGTTGGAGCCGAAACTCATGACCACAGATTCTCGATGGCTTCTTGTAGTTAGAGTTTTAGAGTTCGATGATACTTTATAATTATATAGTCACAAATTCAGACATTTTTCATTAACTACATTCAGCTTTACTATACCCACCAGTGATGCCAGAATCGTGGGACGCGGGACCAAACGCTTACCCCCACTATGACCTACCGTCGTCTCCCACTATGCCCTACCGGCGCCCCCCACTTTCTTCCCACCGCACTGCACACAAGAATATTTTTACTCCTATCCGTGTGAGCTGCTCGTTGGGCTGCCGTGCACACGGACAGGGGTAGGGATATGCTTGTGTGCAGTGCGATGGAAAGACAGTGGGGGACGACGGTAGGCCATAGTGGGAGACGGCGGTAGGTCATAGTGGGGGTAAGCGTTTGGTCCCGCGTTCCACGATTCTGGCATCACTGATACCCACACAGCACACGGCGTCTTAGACGTTCATTTTTTGCCAGAACGCCTGACGTCCTGGTTTGTAACATTGGACGTCTTAGAGACTTATTTTGGATACATCTTTAACACGTTTGTGCTATGTGGATATCATTTTGTAAAAAAAAATTTTGCGCCCTCTTTCATCGCTTCGATATCTGATAGGGCAGAGAATGATTATTTCTTCAGTATTACTACTATTTTAATTATAAGGCTATTGTGTATATTTTAACTAGTACTGATTAACAAGAGCCGATTAATTGTGTTCTGTATCGGAAATCGGAAACATAGATTGGGGCTTATAACAAACTCAACAAATGTGTTAAGATGAATACGTAAAAAGAAAAGATAGTCTGAAAATTAGATAACCTCCTGAATATATTAAAAATGTTTTTTAAAGTAAGACAAAGAATATAAGAATTTCATTTTTTATAAATGGATGTCTTATTGTTTTCAGACGCCGCTTACTGTACGCAAGTACTACAAAGGGTCACTTGCTCAGAGTAGTTTCCGAAAATGGAAGGGACAGCGATACATTTGGTTTCCGGGTTTGATGGCCGTTAAAATTTCGGGGTATTACTGCGTATTAGTATTATATCCCCCCCCCCCCCCCCAGAGTCTTAAATATATTAAAAAGTAACCTGATCTTGATCGGTCATTATCATCATCTTTCCATATCGTAATGTTTTTAAATCATCTCGAGTTTCATATTTCTTCTTGTACTGAAGGCCAAGAATTTTTATCAGATTATTAATTTCTGCATTTTCCAAAATTTGTTTATGTGTTGCTTCTCTCACGTTTAAAATTTTACCTAAAACGAATTAATAAATAATGCAAATAATAACATAAACAATTCAAATGAAGCTACATATATTATGTTTTGATACATACTTACCTCTCAGAGGAAATACACCATACTTATCTCTACCTATTGCCGCAAGACCCGACACAGCCATAGTTTTAGCTGAGTCTCCCTCTGTTAATATAAGCGTGCATTCCAAAGATCTACTTGTTCCAGCATCGTTAGCATCTTCTAATTTTGGTATCCCTGAAATATAAAACATACGGCTTATATAAATTTAATATATTATACAAAGTGTTCTCGAACGTTTGCACCAAAAATTCACCAATTTATTCTAGGGATCATTCTGAATAAAAAACGTCGTATAATTGTAGGATCGCAACTCAATAATGCAAGATATTTTGCCGTGTCTTGACACTCAGCAAGACGAACTTTCTAAACAATATTTTTGTTAAAATAGTTGTTTTTATAATCAGTCTATAATTCAAAAAGTACGTATAAACTCGTAATACATTCCAATCATCCTGAGTAGAACTAAAAGCAAAGCATGCCAATATTATTAACATTTCACGGAGATAAAACATTTATCTAGTAAGACAAGACGCCAAAATCTCTCACTATTCCGTTGCGATCCTACACTTATACATATAACGTTTCTGATTCAGGATGACCTTTAGAATCGCCTGGTTATGCTGTATAATTGTATATTATATGAACAATTTACCTTGTAATTTCCTTTGCTTTGATTTAGGTCCCAACTTTTGCAGCTGGCTATCAGCCTTGAATTTCGCCCATGTTAAAACAGCTTCGACGATGCCGATTTTTGTTACCTACATTTGAATTAAAAATGTGTTAGAAATATATAAGAAAATTCCTACCGATAAAGTTCAATTTTAATACTTACGGATGTAATAAATTTATCGCTAAATATGCATTTTGAACCAAAACTTTTAGCTTGTAATGTCATGTTCTCCTTAGTTTGTGAATCAAATGTAGGATTATTAATAAGACAATTGATAAAAATCCATAGATGATTTTTTATTTGGAACGGCTTAATTGCCACACCACCCTTGTTCTTTTTTTTCAACGTTTCGGTTAGTTGCTTTACTATCAATTCTGTAACGTGGTCTACGTGTCGTCCACCCTATTTGCAAAAAAAATATTTTTGAAAATCTTTTGCGTGATATAATAATATTTCGGTTTTCTTTACTCTTTCATATTCAATACCTTTATTGTTGCTATACTGTTCACAAATGACATTTGCTGAAAACCCTTATCTGATAAAGTAATAGCCACTTCCCAACGAGGTCCACAATTTTCATAGACAATTTTCAAAGGATTACCAAGATCATCTTCTCTACCTTTAATGTAGAAATCAATGTAATCTTTGAAATTTTTCACAGGAACTTTGGTGCCGTTGAGATAGACTTTAACACCTCTCGAAGAGGCAGCTATATCATAGGCTCGTCGAGACATAAGAGCAGTAATATCATCATCCAAGCACTGCATCTTGAATTTTGATAAATCTGGTGAAAATATGACCTTTGTAAAATCATCTCCAGCGAAGTCTTTAATTCTTGGCTCACTTGCAGTTTCCATATTATTATTCCATGTCTACAAATATAATTACATTACATTACAGATATAATTATTGCAAAAAGATATCTGTTAAACTTGTTTCCGTGAAATAGTTACTTGTTTGAAACATTTTTTATATTCCTTAGATGCAGTTTCCACGGTAAACCGATGGCTAAAAATATTGCACAGTTTTGCACCATAACCATTTCTTCCGCCAGTTACTTTTTCCTCATCATCGTCGTAATTAGATGATGTCAATAAATGACCAAATATCATTGTAGGAACAAACATATTTTCTTCTTTATGAATTACCACTGGGATGCCTTTACCATTATTCCACACAGATATAACGTTATTTTGTCTACAAATAGTTTGAATTATTTTTTTTATTAATCATACCCATGCAATATAGTGATCCTTTAATTTTTTGTATATTAAACATTAAATAATAATATTTACTGATTTATTTCAATTTTAATTGTATCCATTTTGGGATCTCTTTGTTTATTATCTGCTGCATTTACTAAAATTTCGTCAAATATTTTGTATAATCCAGGAACATATTTTATTTCCCTTTGCACCATTACTTCTTTCTCCTTGTCATAAACCCACATTAGTTCGGTTACAGGTTCGACAGACCCAATGTAAGTGTCAGGTCGCAATAAAATATGTTCTAACTGTGACTTCTTTTGATATATGCCTTCAATGGTTTTCTTTTTCGGTGCATTGTGCCCACCTCCATTTTCTACTGCAGAACTCATACTGTGACGTTTGTTAGTCTTTATATAACTATAACTAGTAAAAATAAACAGATTAGAAACATAAAGACAAATATTTTTGCTTAAAAAATGTCATTATATTAAATATTTTGCGACATCATAATTATATTATTTATCAAAAATGCGGTATTCAATGAATAATGAAAGAATCTATAACATACCTATGCATGTTATAAAATAATAAAAGAAAACAATAGAAAAGTTTCAATTTAGAAATACATGGTAACAAATATGAAAAAATAAAGGAATAAAATATTCACATCGGAACGAAATAAATTAACATTGCACACACACATATTGATAGTTAAAAAATATTATATTTTTGTAGATAGCATATTATATATAAATTCCTGAGATTAAAGGATTATTAAAGCTTTATGTGTTTGTCTTTTGCCATAATATATATCACGAACTCACGTTGATACAAGTTATCAGGGATATTATATCTATGTAAATGTTTACTGCCGAGCCCTTTCTCATTGAAATATGTTACTATGGAGTATGTATTTTTCTATACACAATTTCAATTTTATGGGCAAATACTGCCCCTTGAAGACTAAAGATTATCATTTCATAAAGGAGTTTTATTCACATAAAGTGAAAAAAGCGTATTGACAAAGACAGTGAAAAGGCACATCTAGGCAGCCACTTTGACCATGTTCTTTGAGAAGAGGCTCTTGCAGACTTCGCACTAGCTCAGGTTATAATGAGAATTACTTAAATACAAAAGTGCGTGTAACGCAGAACAAAGTCAAATAGAACAAATGTTTATATGCACTTCCTGCATTATGTTTGTGTGCCAAATTTGTCCTTGAAATTATGCCCATATGTCTTGATACACTCTGTATAACTCTACCTTCAGTTGCATAGAGTCAGAGGATTCCCCAGGATGTGCCAGAAATATCAACATTATAAGTCAAAACTTTTATTAAAGTTACATACTCATATAAGAATATCACTTTTAGACTGCTTTTTGACCATTGTTGTATATTTAAAATAATGTAGGAAATATTTCTCGATTTTAAAAAACCTAGTGATTTGGGTAATCTTAAAATGATTGAAGATAGGTAATAACATGATGTGCACAATGATATAAGTGATATATCTTATGAAATGTAATTAAATAAATAATGATACTAATTTTGATATTTTGTACGATCAGCAGCCCACTGAATATGACACAAATTGGGAAAAGAGAAATGTTTATTAAAGGCAATATAGCAATGATTTAGAAAAGTTTTTAGAAAGAATTAGCAGGCGAAATCATTTCAAAAGATTATCTTGCGGTTCCAAATTTATGTACCATAAATTTTAAGAAACTTTTGATTCCGTATTTATAATAATTCATGATATGGACTAATATACAGATATGGACTATACAAGCTCAAAGAGAAGCTGACAATTCATCTACGTATGTAGAAAACATCTACTTACTGGTTAGAAGTTAAAAAGATTTCAATTAAAGAGTATTGGGAAAGATTATAAAATTTAATACAAGGACATTAAAATGTTGGGACACCTTGCAAAGACAGTGATGATTTTTTGAAAAAGGTAAAACTCCACACAATATAGCCAAGAATTTCCTGCAGCCTGTGTTGCCATTGTTGAGTGGGACATTTATGCTAAAGTTAAAAAAAGATACAGTTTTGAACAAATGTTTTTGTAACAGCATAAAGGGTCATAAAATTTATAACGTATAAATTATAAAAAGATTATAAAATGTATGACTGCCATTCTACACTATTCTTACACTTTTATTTTCTGTTTTTGCAATGCAACATCTTAGAATAAACAGATTACAGCAACGATAATACCAAAGCATATGCCTCCGGTTATATAGTTGAACGATCTGGTCCTAAATACTTATCATGCCCCTTATTTAAAATACTTTTTAAATATTGTGTAATCATTCAAATTAAGATCAAGCACAAAAAATATGTCATTCTTAGATTTTCGTGCAAAATATTTCAACGATAACAAAAACAGCATTGGAGACTCGAAGAAGGTCTCTCGTTAATATTTACAAACATCATGTATAGGAAGCAAAGCATCAGGCAGCCTGTAGCTGATTTTTGTCAATCTATTCTATTGAATTAGTGAAATCATTGCACAGCACTTATGCTGAAATGACGAATGTGTATTTAAATATATATTTTAGTGAATGATAAATCAAATAGAGCACTTTGTTTGCATCAGGAAGATTTTTCACGTTGTGAGATACACGGACACCTTAGACTATTTGATACATTCGACTTGGAAATATGTTGTTAAATGGGCAAATAAATAGAGAGCTGTTATCAAGAAACGTATTTTAATAGTAGGATAAGAAAAACTTTCGTTATGCAGCAACACATGAATGCACACACACACACACACACACACACAGCTTGCTGCGCTAGATCAAGAGAGTGGCGGAAGAGGAACGCCCTCTACATAAAAATAAAAGCAACGAGTGCGCGAAAACATCCTCGCAAGTCCAGTGATGCCAGAATCGTGGGACGCGGGACCAGTGATGCCAGAATCGTGGGACGTGGGACAGAACGCTTACCCCCACTATGACCTACCGTCGTCTCCCACTATGGCCTACCGTCGTCCCCCACTGTCTTTCCATCGCACTGCACACAAGCATATCCCTACCCCTGTCCGTGTGCACGGCAGCCCAACGAGCAGCTCACACGGACAGAAGTAAAAATATGCTTGTGTGCAGTGCGGTGGGAAGAAAGTGGGGGATGCCGGTAGGGCATAGTGGGAGACGACGGTAGGTCATAGTGGGGGTAAGCGTTCTGTCCCACGTCCCACGATTCTGGCATCACTGCGCGGGACCAAACGCTTACCCCCACTATGACCTACCGTCGTCTCCCACTATGCCCTACCGGCGCCCCCCACTTTCTTCCCACCGCACTGCACACAAGAATATTTTTACTCCTATCCGTGTGAGCTGCCTGTGGGCTGCCGGGCACACGGACAGGGGTAGGGTTATACCTGTGTGCAGTGCGATGGGAAGAAAGTGGGGGACAACGGTAGGCCATAGTGGGAGACGGCGGTAGGTCATAGCGGGGGTAAGCGTTTGGTCCCGCGTCCCACGATTCTGGCATCACTACTCGCAGCAAAATAAATCATAGGGAATCAAGATGTGTGCTTACCCAACACCTAGGAAGGACAATTCTTATTGATGTTGATAGAGATTCTATAGGAAAATAAGAAATACTAGAAGAATACTGCATGTCATAGAACTTCTTAAGCTATAATGTGAGATATTTTGCATAGGTAACTGCTATACCTTTCTTGGCCAAGAAAACCATTTTGTTAATGCTTTTAGCCATCATTTTATGTACAAACAAAGTAAGGTTTATAAGAAAAGATAGTAAGTTCATTTAATTAATATGTATAGTCACTAAATAATTAACACAGAACACCAAAACCTATAGTCTATAGATTCGCAACAGTTTTGTCAACAGACGAGCAGGTTTTATATGGGACACCCGTCTATGGTTTCCTTTTTACCAACATGTCCGATCAAGGTTACTCATTGTAATTTTCTATCAAACATCCTCTCAGTGTTATCATAAGATATGCCTCCTAATTTCAATGTTTCTAAATAACTGTTTCCCAAATTGATAGCGAGCAAAATCTATCGAGTACGCTATAAAAATTAGTGAATTGACAGAAACAATGACAGATAAAATGGATTCAACATAATTGAAATAGTACTTGTTATTTTCTAGCATATACAAGATAGAAGAATTAAGGAGAACCGAAAGGAAGAGGAGGAAAGATGAGTGAAAAATTGAAGGAAGGGAGATTGAAAGTGATGGACCAGCACTGAATAGAAATATACAAAGGGCGAAATATAATAAGAGGTACAAGAGGTAAAAGAGAAGAAGGGGATGCAAGGAATTATATGCTATGCAAGAGGGACAAAGGAATATTAACACACCTAATGTTGGAATGTGAAAAACATAATAGAACGCAGCACTGAAGGAACAAGAGAAATTCGCAGAGGAGGTCAAAGAAGAAGTGGTGGAATGGTGTAGGGAAATCGAAAGTAGAAGGAGGGAGGTACAAAACGCAGAAAATAAGTTATAAGGAACAGTTCTAAAGAAGGATAGTGTAATAAGAAACATGGGAGGGGTTATAATTAAAAATGTAAATATGGAATAAATTAGAATAAATTAAGAATAAATTAGAAAAAGATAGTATTGTAAGTAGGGGTAAACGAGACCAAAGGCAGAGAAGCGAGTGGAAGATGTATAAGGGAAGTGCAGGATAGATAATCTGAAGAAGCATGACTGTTTAGTTATTAGATATGTAAAACCGAGTTCCTTTCTTGACAGGAATGCTGAAATTAAGATTACTAAGGTAAATGTCCCAATTAGCGACCCAGTCCCAATTATTGACACTTTATCCTGTATATTTAAATATGAATTTTTTTTCTGTTCGGAACGGGCGTTAAAAGTATTGAATTCGATTCGTGAATATTCAAGGTATCTTGCTGATAGTTTCGCTGATGTATATCATAACATATAATTAATTAAGTAATTAATAAATTGTTTCACGTGTATCAGCTAAAAATCCGTGAAAAAGTAGTTTCTTGTTACCGAACTTAAGAACGGCCAAATTTTAAGTATTAAGTATTTCTTGCCTGAGTATATTAAGGGGAGGTTCCGGTCTAAATGTCGATTTTTTTTTTAATTCATTTTTCGAATGCTCAACCTTTTAGGAAAACGTGTTTAAAAGGATTTGTTGAAATTCGTAAAATTCCCGAAGTTATAGGCATTTGAGTAGCGGCAAATACATGGGTCACAACCGGCCACTCGGCGCTTTAATCGCGTTTTTCTCGAAACAGTGTTCTCAAAACGGTGGGCGCTGTATCTCCAAAAATTATTATCCGATTCGACTGAAACTTTTTTTATTTTGAAGAATATATTTTTGGCTAGGGGGGTACTGAAAAAAATTACAAAAAATTAAAAATTTATAATTTTCAAAGGCGTTGAAAGGACGAAAAATACAGGGAAAAGTGATTTCAAACTTGAAGTGTCGTTATTTTCTAAAAAAAATGTCATTTTTGTAATTTTTTCTAGTTCCCCCCTAGACAGAAGAATAATTTTCAAAATAAAAAAGGTTTCAGTCGAATCGGATAATAATTTTTGGAGATACAGCGCCCACCGATTTTCATCAATTTTTTGACGCCTTGACTTTAACAGCTGCCCAGGGCCATCTGCAATGATTAATTATAAAACAAAAAATATATTTCTATAATTTAAGACATCCTTAATACAATGCAAAAAGTCCCATTAAATTATATATACTAGTTTTCCTTTAATTAATTCCTAAATATCATCTATTTTTTGGGGCTCTAGACCGGAACCTCCCCTTAATGTAAGAAAAATATATTCACATAAGTTAAAAAATAATTGTAAATTCATTATTTAAAAAAAATTGCATCAAATTTTTTATTAAATTCATAATAATTATGAGGGTCAATAATCCCCAGGCGGTACTCGTAAAATGTATGAATTCCTATTATTGACACGAGATGCCATATCACATTTGCATCTTGCGTTATGTCAATTTGCATCGTAACCCCAAAAAGTGAAGATGTCTAAATAGTAAAGAGTATAATCAACAAAAAAAGTATCCGCAACAACAGTTGCATTACAAGAACACCCATTAAAAGTGTGAGCAAATCATATGGCATGCCAAAAACGACACTTCTTTATAAATATAACGGAAAAATACCATAATACTACAGTTAATAGTTGCGACATTAGATTGCTTGTCCCGATCAATGACACAGTATTCCACGCATTATGTACTAGGCAATGATACGGTTCGAAATAGGTCACTATTTGGGACAAAGAGAGAATTGAAGGTCAAAAATAGGTACACATGCACCAGATAATATATTTATTATTAATAATTATTGTATTCGAACAATTTCATCATAAAAAGGGGCCTTTTTCATGCTGGAAAAACCAGCCATATGATAGGCTATTAATGGGTAACTCTGATAATTATTTTTAATATGCAAATATGTTAGAACGTGCGCGTAGATCTTACAGGGTCGATAATTGGGACATTTACCTTACTACTACAAGATTCAACTGAAATGAATATGTTAGAAAATATGATATATACAAACTGTCTCAAACAACATGTCATAATTATGTTATTTTACAGATTCACTCTGTGAAATACTGATATGAATGAATAAATCACTCTGTATGTGTATCATAGTGTTAATTAATAGGATTTGTGAAACACCTTTGAATATCAACCACCTGATATTAATGCTTCAACATTAGACAAACTAAAACATATCTTGGTGTAAAGAATATTTAGATTCAAATTGTTATTAATCTATTGTATAGATGTTCAAGCATAATCAAAGTATCTATGCTCCAAGTCATGTAAGAAGGAACCTGCCGACCGACGAGTTTATATCGGATCTGCGCATGTTGGCGGCGCTCATTGGTGCCGAAACAAGTTACTATGGCTATACCCCAAACAAACGCTTCCTCGGAGCCAATGAGCTCATTCTACATGCGCGAACAAGTTCCTTCTAAAATGACTTGGAGTATAGACTATGAATACATAATATTTTGAAAAATATTTTATCGTTTCTCTGAATTGTCTTCTTCGTTTTCAATTAATATCATCATAATGTGATACAACTTCAATTAGCTGATTTAATTAGAGTGGTATCTGATTTAATATTCAACACAACCAGAATTATTATACTTCTTAATCGTAAACAGAAAAGTGTCAATGTACAAACACAATATAATAGCACAATAACTTTTCTATAGAAATTTCTGACACATTGGATAATGGAGATGATCACGGATAATCAAGAAATTATAACATTGAACTTGATTTAGTTCTAGTTAAACCTAAAGTAAACATTGAAATTCCAAATTTCAAAACCAATTACATTGTACCAATTTGAATGAAAATTACTGTTATGCGGAATAAATATAAACATATACGATCATAGATCATGTGTCCCGTCTCATATAAAAAATTAAAATCAGCATTTATTACAAAACACTTTCATACCCGGAATAAATTTTGCTAATATGGCGGGAAAACATCCTTTGTATAATTGGCTAGTATGGACGAAAACGTCAATTTAGTGTAAACACTTGCGTTTTGAAATTTCAATCTACGCATAAATACTAAATCTGTTTTCGAAAACAAAATTTTGTACCAGAGTTAAATCCTGAAATTAATTTCGCGGCTTACCTTTAGTGGAATTACGACAAAAACACTGTGTAGCGTCAGCAACAGAAATTTGCACGAGTATAGGACCCCTATCGGGATTGGAGTTGATAATTGGCGTATTACGGTTAATAAATGACTGAAATAATTACTGCACACGCTGTGTTCAGCACTATTCGTTTTATTTACCTAACAATTAAATAATTGATCCTACACAAAAACGTTACTTTTATCCTGCCTTTGGCCGAAGCTGTTCGTCTATATGGTAATGAAACAAACTGTCCATTTTCAAGCGGTTGGAGTCACTTTGATAACATGGCTTCTGTTCCAAAAGACAGCCGAACATTAACTAGACAACCTAAAGCTGTTTTAATTGGTTAAAAGATTGGAACTAATAACATTTCCGTTCCAAAAGATATCAGTATAATTTACTCGAAGATAATTTATTAAAATCTTGTAAAACTGCAAAATACTTTATTCCGTCAAGAAAAATCAATAATTATATAGTAATAAAATATAAAATTTAAAGATCCTTTCACAGGAGTGGGAATTTCCCATATATTTCTGTTGGCAAAATCAGCGCCATCTGGCGGAATGTACCGCTAACTAAGTCACCAAAAGCGCCAAAATTGAATCCTGAAATTGGGATATTGGTTAGAAGGGAACATATCGAACCCGCACACGAGATGTTCTCAAAATATTTTTCTGAGAACTACAGATTACAAAATACCCATTAACGTTCGTTCGGTATGTTTCCTTGTTAGTCATTTTCATTACGAATAGAAAAAAAAATGACTGAAATACAATTTCTATATGACTATAAATAATTATTATTGTATAGCGTATAGTCATACAACGGTTGTATTTTGCTCATTTCATTTTAAGGAGGAACTGTACGAAGGTGCAAAAATTATATACTTTTTATGTTTACGTTTGTTTATTAAATAGATATTACTTGTGTTCTACTTTCACCATTCATTTGTTTACAAAATTATCCCATGTACATTTTCATTATTATTTTAATGATATTATGTCATGATTACTATGTCTTGTTTCCTAGATATCACAAGACGTCTTAAAGACGTCCATTTTACGTCCATTTTGGGTCCGAACGCCTGTCGGCTTGATTGCTGAACTACATGTAGAAAAAATGAAACGTGCTACTTTTTGTAACGCGCGTCGATATATTCTGAATTATTTCTGAATTAAATTAATGAAATAAGTTGTTATCGAGTTTGATCTTACCCATAAAAAAACTTCAAAAATGTAAACAAATTACACCAAGTACGTGACAAAATCAAGGACGGAAAAGAGTATTATAAAATAAATCATAAAAAATAGAAAATAATAATTACAATATAAAAAAATATGTGAAATCAAAATGAGCTGCAAGTACATGAATGTGTTTTGTAATAATCACGGACATTTTAATAATGTGAAGATAAAATTTAACATCTAGGCTAGATTCGTCTAGATGTCCGCGGCCTGGAAGTCAAATACTTGGCATGGCCAGGTAAGGTATTCTCAGATCATTAATACCCATACCTTCCCCCTCGCAGGTTATCAGATAATTTTTCCATTTAAAACTCAGACAAATGAGTAAATTTTCATTATAATGCGTTTTAAAATAATTGGAAGATCATTCATCGACACCGGTACTTTCCTCTCACAAGCTTTCACATAATTTATCAATTTAAAACTCTGACAATATGAATACACTTTCATTATTCTGCGTTTTTTAATAATTCTTATTCATCGACACCTTGACCTTGCCTGGTCACGTCAAGTATTTGATTTCCCGGCCGCGGACATCTAGGCAAATGTCTAGATGTTAAATTTTATCTTTACATTATTAAAATGTCCGTGATTATTACAAAACACATTCATGTACTTGCAGCTCATTTTGATTTTACATATTTTTTTTATATTGTAATTATTATTATCTTCTATTTTTTATGATTTATTCTATAATACTCTTTTCCGTCCTTATTTTTTTCATGTACTTGGCGTAATTTGTTTACTTATTTGAAGTTTTTTATTGGTAAGATCAAACTCGATAATAACTTATTTCATTTATTTAATTCAGAAATAATGCAGAATATATCGACGCGCGTTACGAAAAGTAGCACGTCGAAACAAGACATACCTAGTAATCATGACATAATATCATTAAAATAATAATGAAAATGTACATGGGACAATTTTGTAAACAAATAAATGGTGAAAGTAGAAACAAGTAATATCTATTTAATAAACAAAAGTGAACATAAAAAGTATATATTATTTGCACCTTCATACAGTTCCTCCTTAAAATGAAATGAGCAAAATACAACCGTTATATGACTATACGCTATACAATTATAATTATTTATAGTCATATAGAAATTGTGTTTTAGTCATTGTTTACACGCCAAGTATTTGACTTCCAGGCCGCGGACATGTTTTTTTGTCTTTTATTGTGTTACACAGTGTCGCCATTGCACGCTGCGGGAAAGCACCTTTATGTACAGGGTCATCGTTTAATCCTGCAACCCGCGCGCGCGCGAACTTGTAAAATGGCAACACCGCCACACGGACGCATTCCACTACAACCATACACCGTTCCGGCGTTCGGAGAGCTGCTAGCGACCGCTGGACAGCAGTGATGCCCGAGCTTCGAGAATTTTGAGCTGGTCTCTTTCAAATTAACGTTGCAAAGAACTATTCAGAATTTCCCGGCCCCGGTTGAAAATTTTGAGGTCTTTTTCGTATAACTTTTGAACTGTAAGAGATATCGGAATGCAATTTGCGCAGAAAAATGAGGAAAAATTATTCCCTCTTAATGATAGATAATTTAACATATTTTACGTTTACTTAATTTTTCTTTTATCAATTTTTTAACCATAATTGTTTAAAAAGCTGTTGGAAATTGTTTATTTTGTTACGAGCCGGGGCTGCGGCAACGCGAGAGGCCGGCGAGAAGGGTATTTCCCAAGAAATACGGTTTATGAGTTCGTTAGTTAGGGGCGCGGACGAACCTGATGCGAAATCAGGGAGCCGCTAGGACTATTGACGGCGAGGACGAACCTGATGCGAAATCAGGGAGCTGCTAGGAGGTTGGATTATTCACAGACGAACCTGGTGCGAAACCAGGGAGCTGCTAGGAGGTTGGATTATTCACAGACGAACCTGGTGCGAAACCAGGGAGCTGTTCGGAAGTTGGTACACTTACAGACGAACCTGATGCGAAATCAGGGAGCTGTAGGATATGGACGAACCTGATGTGAAATCAGGGAGTCGTAGGAGGGGTGAGTTTTCGTGGACGAACCCGATGCGAAATCGGGGAGCCACTGAGTTGGTGAAGATGTCTTGTTTTGGCGAAAGGTTTGCGAACGAAGCTGATGCGAAATCAGGGAGTCGCGGGAAATGTTAGTAATGCCTCGTAACTCTTAATTAAAGTTGATACAACTCGAGCGGTAAAGTTGTATCAGTGGGTGAATGCTACTAATATTATAAGGATCGCTGGGTAAGAGATGGGTTTAACGAATCTAATCGATTTACACGTGAACACCATTCGTATATTGAATAGTCAATTATAGTACAAATGTGAGTGTCGCGATTAGTTAATTAAATAGTGTAGTTACCTATAGTTGCACGGTGTTAACGCACTGGCGATGCGGGGCGTAAGAGTGGCTATTACAAAATGCCAAATAGAATATAAACCGAACTCGCGGATTCTATGAGGTTAACTATGATTCTGACGGGGATCCGGCCCGATCTTACTGAATATAACCAACTCTGTACGAGCGTGACACGACGTGACTCTACGCGTGATTGTATAGCTTTGAACCCCCGAGGGTTTTTTTTTTATTAGTCTGCTCAGTAGAGGGAGAGAGGAGAAATTGGTTTTGCCTCTTTTGATCCCCCTGTGGGCCGTCCCTCTGGGCAGGAGCCCAGTTACCGGCCTGCTGTAGGTAAAAAGGTATTACCAGCTGCAGGTTCGAGCCGAAGCTAAATGTATCTTTGCGGAAAATATTCAAAAAACCGCATGACCTGAAAGAGCTGAAAGAAGGGTAGTTGGTAATACATGTATATATTGTTAGATACTTATTCTAGTGTGATGCCAGAGTGCAGATCACGAAGCAGAAGCTGTAGAAGACGAAGAAATCGGTAGAGGTAGCACACTCGTGACAGAAAAGCTTAAGCAAGCATTCATTGACCGTTGGTCGGGCATGCCTAAGGGATTATTCCATCCATAAGTCGAGAAGGTCCATAGTAATAGGCAGTTTGTATAATACATGAAAGGTTTAAGATGTTGCTGAAAGCAGAGGTAAGTTAATGCACGGGGGGGGGGGATGGAGGGGGAGGTAGGATGGTGTGGATAGGTTAGGAGGACATAGGGAAGGGGATTTTTACCTTGTAGGGTATTTTATTACGGTCAAAAGTGCCCGTAATGCGAACCAGGGGGTTAGGGTGGTCGGAGACCAAATAATTACTGTTAAGTTTGGTTATGAAGTCATTTATGAAAGGGACTTTTGCTTCGATGTGCAGTTCCCTGGTGGGATGTCTAAACGGTGAGTTTGTAATAATTTTTAGCAACTTATTTTGGGTGCGCTGGATCCTTAATTTGTTTTCTTTTGTAGTTTTCCACCAGACCTGGGCCCCGTAGGTGAGCACAGGCCTAATGCATAATTTGTAAATATGGAGCCGAATATGTAAGCTAAGAGGAGACTTGTGACATATATGCCGGTGAAGGCAGCCGACAACTTTTATAGTCTTAGTGATTCGATCGTTAATAGCCGCATCCCACAGCATTTTGTAATGGAGGATGAGTCCTAGGAATTTTACTTCGTTGGACCAGGGCACTGCGTTGTTGTTAATAAAGATGTTAAAATTATGTCTCTTGGCAAGTGTAATTGGATTTCGGGAAAAAATGATGGCTTCAGTTTTGTGTGGGTTTATTTGCAATTTTCAGGAGTTAAAGTAAGCGAGTACCTCATCGAGGTATAGTTGAAGTCTTTTGACCAGCGTCGAGAGATCCCAGGAGGAAGAGTATAATGCGGTATCGTCAGCGTAGAGCGCCAGTTCGCACCCAGGGGAGGTAGGAAGATCGTCAATAAATATATTGAATAGTATGGGGCCCAATACAGGGTCATCGTTTAATCCTGCAACCCGCGCGCGCGCGAACAGACGAAAATGGCAACACCGCCTCACGGACGCATTCCACTACAACCATGCACCGACCCAGCGCAGAGCTGCCTGCGACCATTGGACAAGAGTGATGCCCGAGCTTCGAAAATTTTAGCGTCGCAAAGAGCTAGGTATTGGGAATTTCCCGACCCAGGTAATCGAGCCGCGTGCTCCGCTTTTATGATCGGTCTACCACTCGCACCCCAGATCACTGTAATGAGGTTTGAAAATAATGTCAACAGATCTCGTACACGTCTCAATTTCAAAAATTTTAGCCACGACAGGGTTGACGGTTCCTTGTACGGAGAGATTTTTCGCCACCTGCTTGTAAAAACCACAGTAACGGCACATCGTTCCAAAAAATGACATTAACGGAAGCCGGTATAGGCGTGGCGTTGAGTAGCTAAAACATTCTAACACAAAAATTCTAGGAAAAAAATTCAAACACCGCTACAATCAAAGACACGTCGCATTAGTTACCCCTTACGTCTGATCTAGGTATGCACCGCATTAAGGATAAAATCATAAAAAAGAAAACCAGAACAATAGATTCTGAGGTCTGCAGAACTAACACATAATTGAATAAAAATTTAATTTCTCAATTTATAAATGTAATGATACAGAATCAACTAGCCTATTGTTTATAAACACCACGAATTTTAAAAACAGCGTTAAATACATTATCAAATAAACAGTTTCCAACAGCTTTTTAAACAATTATGGTTAAAAAAATTGATAAAAGAAAAATTAAGTAAACGTAAAATATGTTAAATTATCCATCATTAAGAGGGATTAATTTTTCCTTATTTTTTTGGCGCAAAATGCATTCCGATATGTCTTACAGTTCAAAAGTTATACGAAAAAGACCCCAAAATTTTCAACCGGGGCCGGGAAATTCTGAATAATTCTTTGCAACGTTAATTTGATAGGGACCAGCCCAAAATTCTCAAAGCTCGGGCATCACTGCTGTCAAGCGGTCGCTTGCAGCTCTCCGAACGCGGGGACGGTGCATGGTTGTAGTGGAATGCGTCCGTGAGGCGGTGTTGCCATTTTACAAGTTCGCGCACGCGCGGGTTGCAGGATTAAACGATGACCCTGTATAGAGCCCTGCGGCACGCCAGCCGCAACCCGGTGTAGCGTGGACTTGGCTCTACCGCTACAGACAAATAGTTGTCTATCAGTCAGGTATGACGCGATAAGTGTTATGAACCCGGGCTCGAGGCCAATAGAGTGCAACTTGTAAAGGATAGCGGAGTGCTACACTGAGTCAAAGGCCTTGGAAAGATCAAGTAAGATCATTCCAACGGCTCTTTTGACATTAAGCTCATGGGTTATAGTCTGCGCGATGCGAAGCGTCTGCTGGATAGTAGAGTGACCCGCGCGGAAGCCAAATTGCCGGTCGGTTATGTTATTTGTTAAGAGGAATTGAGATAAATGGTCGTAGATGCATTTTTCAAAAAGCTTACCGATCACAGAAAGCAGGCTGATAGGCCTGTAGCTACACGGTAGGTCGCGCGGTTTAGCCGGTTTAGGAATTGGGACTGCCTTGGAAAGCTTCCAGGCATCTGGGAAGTACCCTTGTACAGTAGCGGAGGAAAAAATATAATACAGTTGACAGATGATCTTACGCGATGCGTGCTTCAACATAGGCACCGTCACACCGTCACTATCAGGGGCTTTTTTCGACGCCATCTTTTTGATAAATTGATAGATTTGTTCGGGGGAGACTGAAAAGGCCGGTGATGTCCCAGTAGATTTTAATGCCAATGAGTTGACATACTCGTTAACCAACGGCTCTGTGCCAGAAGGGAGCTGGGCAGCGTCAAAGTGAATCCTTGAGAATGCGGAGGCGAGGAGTTCTGCTTTATCAACATCAGCTGTAACGGCGACCTGCCCACTTTGAAGTGGGGGTAAG
The DNA here is from genome assembly GCA_963855975.1 of Andrena chrysosceles. Taxonomy (NCBI): domain Eukaryota; kingdom Metazoa; phylum Arthropoda; class Insecta; order Hymenoptera; family Andrenidae; genus Andrena; species Andrena chrysosceles. The sequence goes on along the minus strand of OY979766.1, from coordinate 35,907,691 downwards.
GTCCTTTGCGTCTCAGAGCTAGAAATCTTGCGATAGGTCGCCCAAAATGTGGGGTCCGGTCTGTTGAAGGCCCTCAAGGTTTGGTCCCACTCAAGGATTCGTAGGTGGGATATTCTTTTCCGAATTGTTGCGGTGATGTCCCGTATTTCGTCTGCCACAACCAGCATACCAAGATTTTGGCCTCTACGACGAAGAACACGCCTGTGTCGGACAAGAGAAAGAAGTATCCTGTCCGTGAGGAGGTGAGCGTTTCGATTGACGTGCGTGGGGTCCGGGCAAACCGCACGCTTACGACACACGTGAAGAAAGGATGTCAGTTCTCTTATACAGGCGTCAATTTCACCTTTAGTGGAGAGATTTCTCCTGATAGTGTACTTGGTCGTTGTTTCTTGGTAGATCTTCCAGTCGATGATTGTTTCGAGGCTGGTGGGGCCATTAGAGTGGTTGGTCGTGAGGATGACTGGCCGGTGGGGGGTGTCGAAGTAGTCAGACACGGTGCAGTTAAAGTCGGCGTGATAGTCAGAAATAAAGAAGTCGATAAGAGATGGTTTGCAGCGGCCCATTTGGTGTGTGAATTCCTCAGGGTGAATAATCCGGTACGGAAACTTGTTGACATGATCGTATAATATTTTGCCAGCTTTGTTGGCTGACGAGTTTTTCCATAATTTGTGTTTGGCATTCCAGTCTCCGCCGATTAAAAAGGGAGATCCCAGTCGAATGAGGGAATCAAAAAAACTCGAATCATTGATTGCACCAGGAGGTGCGTAAATTACACCAATAATAATTTGGGGGGGGGGGTGTGTTTGATGAAGCACGCATCGTGCTGTAGCGGGGTGCCAGGTGTGAGGTTGGCAAATTGAATTGAGGAGTGGATGCAGATAGCAACACCCCCATTTTTGACTGGGCGGTCCGCGCGAACCACCGTGTAGCCAGGCAGCGAGAAATTAACCTGGTGGGTAAGCCAGGTTTCTGTTATAAGGATGATGCCGGGTTGCAGTCCAGCGACCGCGAGAATCAGCTCGTTACGCTTATGCAAAAGCGAGAACGCATTCCAAAGCATAATCTTTGGGAGGGGCATTATACTAGTCTAAGCAACTAAGCACTGAGCAGAACACCTAGAATTTATCGGCCACTGTGCGGCAGGGTCTCAATTTCTCGATTAACGTTCTAGTTAGTGAGAGCATTTGATTAATATCAATAATGGAATTAAGTTCTTTGATAGCTCCATTCAACTCAATCATGGAGTTTACCCCGTTTGGCTGTTGCCAGTTTGTTTCGTGGGAGACAGGAGCCACGCGATCTGCTGGAAGAGGAGGGAAAGGAGGTGGTCTGCGCGAACCGGCTGTTACCGCTTCAGCGTAAGGAATGAGAGGAGAGGGTAAGGGAGGGGGTAGGTGGGGAAGAGAGATAGGTGCTGTGCCGCGAGGTGGATTTAAAACTGGGAACGACTAAGCGTTAAAGACAACCCCGTTATTGGGTTTAGAGTTTTTATTTCTCTTTTCTAGGTATTTTAAAAGGGCAGGGCACTGGCCGTAATTGGCAGTGTGTTGTCCAAGACAATTGACACACTTAGGAGGAGTCTCTGGAGCTTTTTGGCAGTCAGCGGAACGGTGCATTCCAGCACATTTTACACATTTAGGGGACAGCCCACAGTTGGAGGCCGAGTGCCCGTACTCTTGGCAGCAAAAACATTGTGTGTAGTTTTTTTTAGAGAAGAATTTTTCCCAATAAATTTTGGTACTAAAAATGGCATTTATTTTAGTAATCGAGGACGGTGAGGTCCCCGGAGGAAAATTGACTTTGTATATGTGGTAAAGCGATTGTTTTTTGTTCCCGATTCCTGTGAGGGGGAAGCAAGATAGGAGATTTAGACCTTTAGCTTTTAGTTCTTCAAGGATCTCCTCAGGAGGGGTTTCTGGGAGACCTTTTAGGGCCATGGCGAGCCCACGCTCGGAGTTGAGTGAGAAGGTGAAGTATGGAATATTGCCTTCAGTTAAGGCAAGTTTGAATTTTTTAAAGGAGGCTACCTCGTCGAACTGAAGTCGGATTTTGTTTCCTAGGTATTTGATTTGGAACGATTTACCAAAATCAGCGGCAAGTTCACGCTCGAATTTTACAATATTGTAGGCAAAGTTGGAGATGTATAGAGGAGGAGGTTTAGCGGTACGCGTGGGAATAATATTTACTGAGGGCCCGGGAGAGCTAGAACGTCCTACCGGAGGAGTACCATTGTTCCGAAGAGTTTTGTTGACTTCCGGCGAGGGTTTTTTCGCTGAGGCAAAAGAGTCTAAAGGAAGGTCACTATGAGGTTTGAAAGCGGCGAACACTGAAAAACGGTTTGCTAACGGAATATTTGGGATTGTTTCTAGTTCCATGTTTCCCGAAATTCCCTCTTCAGGGAAGTGAATTAGCGGAATTGACGCATTAATAGAGGAACTCTTATTAGCAGGCGAGGAGGCAGGGATCTTATTGGAACTATTTCGCGAAGACTTGCTTTCACGTTTCGAGTCTTTTTTATGCTTTTTCTTTCCCAGGTATCTCTCAACACTGGTCTTATCAGAATTCTTAACAGTATTATGGGTTGGATCAGGACGTTGATCTAAGGACGTAGCAGCCCGTCTTTTAGATGAGGTTGCCGCAGAAGCACTGTTAAATTCAGTAAATATTGAGGTACTTACCATTTTTTTTAGATAAGGGCGTCTAAAGATGTCCCGTCATCTTTTAATGAGTCCTGAGGGGCCCTGGGTAGAGCCCAGTTAATGGGGGGATTTGAATTTTCTTCCAGATCTTCCAGAAATAGAAATAGCCGGACGAAAGGAATTTAAACAAACAGCCACGCTTTCAAAGGCACGAGCGCACAAAGACACTAGATACTGAGACTGCTGGTAAACACAACCGGTCGCTACAACGGTCACGAACGAACTGAATAGCTTTGATCCCCCGAGGGTTGAAACCAAAGGGTTTATATAGTCCCAAAATGAGTGGGGATTCATTAGGAATTTCCATATAAGGAGATCCTACGGGGTCGTCGTCGTGTCACTCCCGTTCCCATGGTCGTGATCCAGATGGTCGAGATCATGACCCCCATTAGTGGTGTGTGATAAACAAAAAGGATTTTAGGGCGTTTTCCCTTTGTAGACGCGAGCTCGAAAAAAGGTTGAGAGCGGCGTATGGGAAAATTCCACATACGTGACAATTTGATAATGTATGTAACACTGTTTTTAAAATTCGTGGTGTTCATAAACAATAGGCTAGTTGTTTCTGTATCATTACATTCATAAATTGAGAAATTAAATTTTTATTCAATTATGTGTTAGTTCTGCAGACCTCAGAATCTATTGTTCTGGTTTTCGTTTTTATGATTAGTAGGTAGGCTATGCCGATTCTGAGACTGGGCGGTGAGGGGATGAGGCGGGGCGGTGGTATCGCGCTCTTCCGCGAGATTGGCGATGGGGTGAGGTGGGGAGGGGGTACCGAGTTCGTGGGTGAGGGGATGACGTCACAGGGGAGGGGGATTCAAAAATGGCGTCGACCGAGTTCGTGGATGAGGAGTGATGACGTCACAGGGGAAGGAGAATTTCAAAATTTTCAAAATGGCGCCGCGGCCGCAGCACAGTGGGCCAAACGGCCGACCTAGCTGGACAAAAGTCATTTTGGCGACCGTTAAAAATGTTTTAATTTTTATTCCAAGTTGCTAGAAAAGGTTTGGAGCGACCGAAAACACGTCAAAAAAATTATTTAGTAACGCTTAATGGCCGTGGTACCTCTGCAAAGATGCCCGTTCCGCGGGTATGGTTTGCCAACTGACATAGCCCCGAATGCAGCACCATGAACAAAACTGTAGTTCATAGAGGTATGTTCCGTAAGGTATGTATTTTAAGATGTGATAAGCAAATATTTCGTTACTTTATTGGAAATATTTTTTTTTAATACCTGAAAGTAATAGAAGAAATGTGTGAACCATGGCAAAGCATTTCAACTTTATCTAGACATACAAAATGATGTCCACGAGTGTCCGCTTTTTTCCTTACCTCATTGTATTCTGTGATTCATCGCCTATAAGACCTGATTATAAACTTTTGCCGATAGGCGCCGATTCGGAAGATATTTCGCTTTTTATGAAGCGCTAGCGTGCTTTGCCGTGCATGCCCAAGTAGCACAAAGACGTTTTAAAAACGTCCAGAAAAGGTCCTAAAAACGTCCATTTTCACAAACCAGAACGTTTTCTGGACGTTTTTAAAACGTTTTCTGGACGTTTTTAAAACGTTTTCAGAACCTTTTCTGGACGTTTTTAAAACATTTTTAAAACGTCTTCAGGACCTTTTCTGGACGTTTTTAAAACGTTTTCAGTACCTTTTCTGGACGTTTTTAAAACGTTTTTAAAACGTTTTCAGTACCTTTTCTGGACGTTTTTAAACCGTTTTCAGTACTAATAGTATAACGGGTGCAGCACGCATGCAACATTTCACACACTTTAGAGTAGTTCATGAGTTAGACGCTGTTGATGAGTAGAAGACGCTAAATTCAGTTCTCAAATTGCAGGTCGGTAACACAGTTTCGCTGGAGACACAAACCCCCTTAAACCCTAACCTAGAACTACATATACTAGATATACAAAAACTGTACAAAAACATTATGAAAGCTGTATAAAAACTAAATGAAAACAATATAAAAACTGTATAAAACCTGCTTGCAAACATTCGGTCAAAAACATTTAAACAAATGCATCTGTTTTTTGATTTCCATTGTTCTGGAAGCATTCATAAACATTTGTATGTATGGAGATATAATTAGGCTTTACGTGTTCGATCTATCCATACTTCGTGGATGGTATGGGTTATTTAGACAGCGGTTACAATCCCTGGTTTCCTTTAACTAATCTCTAAAACAACACACAGATGTCTTAAAAAAATATTTTAAACGCTTCTTCCAGACCTAACCAAAATGTTTTAAAAACGTCTTACACTTGCCTGTTTCGGACGTAATCAAAGCGTATTCTGGACTGTTCTGGACGTTTTTAAAACGTCTGACAAATACGGTTTTAAAACGTCCGCAAAATACGTCTTTAAAACGTCCGCAAAGTACGTTTTTAAAACGTCTGCAAACTACGTTTTTAAAACGTCTTCTGGACGTTTTTAAAACGTCCAGAAAACGTCCAGAAAATGTCCAGAAAACGTTTTAAAAACGTCCATTTTCCCAAATAAAGCCGTGGACGTTCAGACATAAAATGGACGTAAAATGGACGTTTTTAAAACGTCCTGTGCTACCTGGGTGGGTTGAACGTTTCAAAACCTCGGAATGGTCTCTGATGAGGCTAAATGGTCCAAATTAGCTCTTTTGTGTATTTTACAATTATACATATGGTATCCCATGTTTTCAGAAAAGTTATTACTTATTTTTCTTTGGTTTAGAACTCAGAAGCCCTCTATTACCTATTACACATGTATATTATACTCAAACCTCTACTACGTATTGTATTCTTTACGTCTAGCGTCTCTTATAATTGTGTGTTAATTTGAAGGATAGATCATTATTGTTTAGGTCGGGCTGGAGAGTTGGTCGAGTTGCTATATTCAGACTCTACATTTGTGTATATGTAAAAATGTGTTAAAGTTCAGAACAATTAATTCTTTAGAAATCAACTGTTTCGACCGAACTCTCCAGCCCGACTGCGTCCCCCGGAATTACCATAATTTGGAATTTCTCTACATCGTAATAAAATACTGACGGCCTTGGGACGGATTAACTCAGGTAAACTATTTCAATTTATTGCAGCCTACCTTATAACCAGGTATCCCTAAGGTTCGTGGAGCTATATTTTGATGTACCGGAACTTTTTATATATCCATTATTGGTTTTCTTTATACAGGGTGTGTCACGTATCTCTCATCATGAAATTTAAAAACCCTTGACCTTTTGTAAGTTATTCGAGTCTTCTTTTTAACTTATGTATAGTCATTGCACATATCATGATGTGTTTTAAAAACGCTATAGTTACGTTTAAAAAACAAAGATCCCTGATAACCACATCTGGGGCGCAGAGCCTGACGTCAGATCCGTAGTCATCTATGTCCGCATTAGGATACGTTCTGAGGTACAAAGCCTGACATCAGGACCCTGACGTCAGATGGGCAGCAGATTCGCATCTGATCCTGCCGTTCGCCTGACACGTATAACAGCGCCATGTGAAGGCCAGAATTACCAAACTATTCCCTACGCGTGACGCCACACGGCTGTCCCTACCCTTACATAACCATCAAGCAAATTCTACAGTTTATTAAATAATTAATGCTACTTATTTCAAAAAGTATTTATACTTTTTTTATTAATATACATGATCGGTGATTACAATTGTTACAAAATAATATAAGTAGCGTATATAAATCCAAAGAGGGACTTTCAACATTTAAATTTACAAATCCACGTCCCGTAACCATTGGTACCTAGTAGGAGCGATATCAGAAAATTTCATTCAATATTTTCAACTTCTTTTTTGTGGAAAAGCATCATGTTTCCTGTTGTGTTAGCGCTGAAAACAAACACAATATTACTATAAAATTAAACGTAACGTATGAATAAACAGGATACATGCGTTACTTACTTCAGCTTCATCTCCGCACAGTACACACCCTAGGCGATCATGCATACTCCTGCAAACATTAATATTTATAAGAAAACATATGTTAAATTATTATCTACTAAACAAGACGCCAAACATTCGCATGCCGCGCGTAACCCTACTTTTCTATCTTGCAGATAATAATGTAAATCTCGATTTCCGCGACGTAGATAATTGGAAATTTTTCAATTCCATAATAACGTTTACCTTCTCGATACGTCGAGATGATTTGTCTGGATATTATTGCTTAGAATCGCGTGGAATAAGTATTCTTCGAGCGTATGTGCGGCTTCAACCAGAATAGATACCACTTTGAGCATAGGGTATGTAGGTATGTAGATGAACCACGAGTACTAATGTGGTATAATGGGCTACGCTCGGATTGGCTGCGCCATACTGCCGAAACTCGTGATTGGTCAAGACACTACGTCCAGTTTGTGTTCGTTTTCGAGGTCTGAGGTGGCAATCACTGGCAGTGGCAATAAGTGCCGGCAAAATCGAAGAATATTCCATGCGATTCTAAGCAACAATATCCAGACAAATCATCTCGACGTATCCAGAAGGTAAACGTTATTATGGAATTGAAAAATTTCCAATTATCTACGTCGCGGAAATCGAGATTTACATTATTATCTGCAAGATAGAAAAGTAGGGTTACGCGCGACATGCGAATGTTTGGCGTCTTGTTTAGTAGATAATAATTTAACATATGTTTTCTTATAAATGTTAATGTTCGCAGGAGCATGCATGATCGCCTAGGGTGTGTACTGTGCGGAGATGAAGTTGAAGTAAGTATGGCATGTACCCTGTTTATCCATACGTTACGTTTAATTTTATATTAATATTGTGTTTGTTTTCAGCGCTAACACAACAGGAAACATGATGCTTTTACACAAAAAAGAAGTCAAAAATATTGAATGAAATTTTCTGATATCGCCCCTACAAGGTATCAGTAGTTACGGGACGTGGATTTGTAAATTTAAATGTTGAAAGTCCCTCTTTGGATTTATATGCGTTACTTATATTATTTTGTAACAATTGTAATCACCGATCATGTATATTAATAAAAAAAAGTATAAGTACTTTTTGAAATAAGTAGCATTAATTGTTTAATAAACTGTAGAATTTGCTTGATGGTTATGTAAGTGTAGGGTGTTGCGACTCCCGTCTAGCGGCGTGCAGTATAAGCTTCGGAAGCGCGAAGTTCAGATTGAATCACCTGAATGTAATGGGAAAAGGAGACAAAGTGAAGTTCGCACAAGGCCGAGGTGTTTGAAAATAGTTAGAGATCCTTTAATGAGAGGACTTCAAGATTATAAATTAATCGATACCCCCTTGGAAACGGGTGTTTTGAATAAATGAACCGCACTTTGATCCTTTCTCCTAGGTGAAATTCCAGGGCTATGTTGTTAAACGCTTGATTCTCAAAATCGGTCAAGAGGAATTTAGTTTGTTTGGCTTAGTTGTTAAGGACATTTTGTAAAAATGAAAAACAGTTGTAAGAGCGTTCGCTTGGAAAGCGTCACTCGAGCCCCGAAAGCACAAGTGAACGGACGTACATATTAATAAAATTTCCAAAAGATTAATTTTGTAATAAAATCGTTGTTTTCATTGATTATTGCTATTAGTTACTGTGTTCAAATTGTTTTATTCAATTAATTAGTATCGTTTTCATTTTATTTATCGTACAAAAATCCAAGTCCAAGGAGCAGAACGCCTTAGCGTTCCACGGGCATCGATCCTCGCCGAATTCCCTACCAAGGATCCAGAGGACCCAAACGGCCACGCAACAAGGGACAGCCGTGTGGCGTCACGCGTAGGGAATAGTTTGGTAAGTCTGGCCTTCAGATGGCGCTGTTATACGTGTTAGGCTAGGGACCCTTTAAGTAGAGTCACGCAAACACAGCCTCGATTTTGATTGGTGCCGCCATTTTTTGTCAAAGGTGTGAAAATACAAATGGCGGCACCAATCAAAATAATGCTTTCAAGCAACGTTGTATATACCGCCACTATGCCGACATTTGTATTTTCACACCTTTGACAAAACATGGCGTCAAACCGACCTAACTTAGACATGATTGCGTGACTCTACTTAAAGGGTCTCTATGTCAGGCTAGTGTCAGGCGAACGGTAGGATCTGATGCGAATCTGCTGCCCATCTGACGTCAGGGTCCTGATGTCAGGCTCTGTACCTCAGGACGTATCCTAATGCGGACATAGATGACTACGGATCGGACGTCAGGCTCTGCGCCCCAGATGTGGTTATCAGGGATAGATGCACGGCCGAAAATAGTGCGTCATATTGATGTTGACGCTAATTTACAAATGGGGTTGCGATGGCAGTTCAGGGCATTCTAAATACAAACAAAAATTCAGTGAAGAAGAAAATATGTACCAACAGGATAATAATTTATTTGTAATATCTATGGTACCACTGAGATTGTCAAATGAAACGGACATAGTATGACAAAATCCGCAGCCTTCTTCTACACGGTATTGTAGACCAATTAAATTAACATTTGCGAAAAAATCTGTAGAACTGATAGCAGCAGAAACAACGAACATGGAAAACCAAATTAACATCCTCATGCCAACTATAGTCAAGATCAAGGATCACGAAATAAAAATAAAACATCAGTTATTTATGACAATGGTGGATACAAAAATTTGTAATGATCTAACCGGAACCTCGTCCCAGACATGTTATATATGTGGAGCCACACCAAAAAAGATGAATTTTGTAACCTCAGAAGAAGCCGCAGAAAATGCAGACATTACAACATATAACTTTTGATTATCCGTATTACATACATGGATTCGGACCTATGAGTGTTTACTGCATATTGGATATAAAATTGTTTTTCAAAAATGGCAATCTAGGGGTGAGGATGCCAAGGATATTGTAAATAGAAGGAAAATAGAAATTCAAGAAAAATTTCAACTTCGAATGGGTCTAATAGTAGATCGTCCAAAACAAGGAAGCGGAAATACAAACGATGGAAACACCGCCAGACGATTCTTCGCAAATCCAAGTGTTTCAGCAAACATAACGGGGGTTCACGAAACATTAATTACACGATTTGGTGTCCTTTTAACCACAATTTCAAGTGGTTACGAAATTAAGATAGACGCTTTTAGTACATATGCAAAAGAAACTGCTGCTCTTTATGTCCAGCTTTATCCCTGGTACTATATGCCTGTTTCGGTCCACAAATTATTATTTCATGTATCGGAAATAATAAACTCTGCTTTGATACCCATTGGACAACTGTCCGAAGAGGCTCTAGAACAGTGATGAGCAACCCGCGTTCCGCGGGCCACATGTGGCCCACCTGAACATCGTCATATCGGATTTTTCACGAACGAGCTTGATAATATTAGGTGCGATATTTGTAATTTATACCTCATTTAGGTTCAGTTACTAAAACAAATGTGAAGGTTACAATTTTTAGATTGATTTTCACTAAAAATCAAGGTATTTTTAAAGCAGGTATTTTGTTTATTTCACCATGAGTTCAAATTTTAGTAGAAAACACAAAGTTGTCACGGCAAATCGACAGTTTCACAAAAGTTGGACATATGATTATTTTTTTATTTACATAAAGGACAGTGCTGTTTGTTTGATATGTTGTGAACAACTATCTATATTGAAGAAATATAATATTAAGGGACATTATGAAAGTTATTAGTTATATTTATGTATTTAATATTGTGGCCCGCGTAGAGAAGTAGGTTTCCACTTGTGGCCCACTTCTGACAAAAGGTTGCTCATCACTGCTCTACCCACACAGCACCATAACATTGCAGCCACGTCTCTGCAATATTGCATTGCAAGATTGCAAAGTTGCACCATAATATTGCAGAGACGTTGCAGGTTCAGTCCTATGTCCGCCTTCACAATATTGCGGGTGTGTATTTTTGCAATGTTGCGGCAGCATTGCAAGCATGTAGTTCTGCAACGTTCCGGCAATGATTCTGCAACGAAACGGCAAAATTGTGGCAATGATCCTGCAACTCTTCGGAAATATTGCAGTGCGAGATTGTAATGTTGCACCGTATCATTGCAGGGAAGTTGCAGGTTCACTCCTATGTCCGCATTAGCAATATCGCAGGAGTATATTCCCGCAACGTTTCGGAAATTTTACAACAATGGTCCCACCGCAACGTTTCAAGCCGTGAGGAACGCGACGAAATGAATGTTTGCAGAATCGTAGTAGTATAACGCCCGTGTGACCTTTTCTCATAGAAAATATTTTTACCCCAGGGAGATTCGAACCGAGGACCTGTAGCATCGTAGACGAACACTTTACCGCCGCAGCTACAACCGCTGATTGATAAGATTGCTTACGTATTCCAACTTATACTCCTACCGTGCGAAACTTTAAACTCAAATTATTCAAAAACGAAGACTCATTTGACAAACCTATTAGGGATTTTTAACACTGTAGGTGCGAAGTCTAACTATAACCCGGTGTCATTTTAGGTTAGGTTGGAAAGTAATCTTTAGACTAAACCTTTGCATTTGTCTTTTCATCTCTCTTTTCCCTTGCTTGATTGTATATACATGTGTGTGCAATAAAGACGTTTAATAATAATAATAATAATAATAATAATAATTTCACACATTAAAATATATAGTATCTACTCTATCTAAACAAATTAAATTCATTTTCAAATCTCTTCTATAATTTAAATTCATGTACAAACGACTCTCACAATAACACTTTTTTCATATCTTCAACGGCCAACGAGAAATTCTAGTATATCCAGTTAAATGAAACATGCTGTAGAATCTACTCGACGTCATATTTCAAATTTCGTCAAAGTCATAGTTGCTTCAGAATATTGCTGTACTGTTTCTGCAATATTTCCACCACAGTATTGCACGACAATATGTAGGCAATTTTGCTGGGTCGTTGCCACTGAAACATTGCACATCGATGTGCGCGCAATATTGCCGAAATATTGTAGGATCGTTGCCAGTGGAACATTGCACGTCGATGTGCGCGCAATATTGCTGAAATATTGTAGGATCGTTGCCACTGGAACATTGCACGTCAATGAGCGCACAATATTGCAGAAATATTGAAGAATCGTTGCCAATGGAACATTGCACGGCAACGTTCTCGCAATATTGCTGCAATATTGTAGGATCGTTTCCAATGGAACATTGCACGACAACGTTCTTGCAATATTGCTGCAATATTGTAGGATCATTGCCACTCCAATAATGCACGGCAATATTGCAGGAACGTTCCTACAATTTTGCAATGCAACCTGCAACAACGCAATATTGCAGCAACGTTCCTGCAATACAGCTGCAACGAAGTGTGCTGTATGGGTAGAAGCAAGACATAAAGAATGTCGAAAATTTAGGGAAAACAACGCAAGAAAATCATCTAGAGAAAACAATATAACAGATTTAATCCACATGCTACTCATAACATCAGATCCCTACATAGCACACTTTAGAACAAAATATCCGACTAAAAAGAAGACACCAACATTTGCAATGAAACATCTTTTAAAAGACCCTCCGCAAGAATGCAGTAGTTCGTCGACAGAAGATGAATCGTGTAACAGTTCTGGCAGTGAATAACTCGTTTTATTAATGGTGAACATGTTACAATTTTATTTTTTTAATAAATTATTATGTGTACAAATATGTGTGTTTAGAAGTGTATATTTCCCGTGCGAATTCTTATTTTACTCTTTTACTTTAATGATTAAAATATGATTTATATTTAAAAAAAGGCAAATTTTTATAAAAAAAATGGATTATTATTCATATTTCATGGAAATATAACTATAACAACAGATAGACATAACAAAATCCTTCATTTCGAATTTTGTCCAGCTAGATCGCCCGTTTGGCCCACTGTGCGCAGGTCGAGTTCGTGGGCGAGGGGGCTGACGTCACAGGGGAGGTGGTGCATTTTCAAAATTTTAAAATGGCGTCGCGCGCATTTCGTATAGGCGCCACCTATTGGATGTTTAGGGTACTTTGGGTCCGCGTCGGTATTTGGGCCCGCCTTGGTATATTTTCCAGGTTTTTCATACATTTCGTATTGGCGCCACCTGTTGGATGTTTAAGGTACTTTGGATACGCGTCGCCACCGCGCAATCTTCGTACGCGTGCGGGGATCGGTGCGCAGGCGCGATCGCGACCGATTCGTGGAAATTCAAATCGCGTCTTCGATGATGATTTCTGACAAGGGCAGTGCCCCAAGTGGTCGGCTTGGATTGTAACGAGCTTTTGTAAATGATAGCATGGATATGGAATACTAGCCGTAGTTACTTGGTGGTTTTAAAAATATTAATAATTAAAGTTACGTACCTATGTACATACTATGGTTATTAAACTTGTAATAGAAGATGCGGCGGCGAAGTGGGTCGGTGCTTGGATTTCGAATCCGAAAGTCCTGCGATCGATTCCCTCATTAGACGATATTTTTTTTAATTTTTATGGTGGTAGCATCGTGCACGATGCAAGATGATAATTGTAATACATGCAGGAAAAGCATAAAACTGCCCGACACCATGAACATATAATAAAAGCTTGTTTCGTGCACTGACATTTTTTAGTATTTACTGTGTCCGGAAAAGCAACTTGATTTACGTTAAGAAATATTTCCCTTGTGAAAGTTAATTTGGATGCAAACCATGCGTATCTAATCATTTTTTAATAATGTAATTGCTGATGTACAAGTGCATGAATTTTAATGCAATCAGATCTTGCAGGAATGTCGCGACCGGTTGTAAAAACTTTATAGTAGTTTTGGAATTGTGCTATGTAGTTTTTGATTTGCGTATAGACCCATACAGCACACTTCGTTGCAGCTGTATTGCAGGAACGTTGCTGCAATATTGCGTTGTTGCAGGTTGCATTGCAAAATTGTAGGAACGTTCCTGCAATATTGCCGTGCATTATTGGAGTGGCAATGATCCTACAATATTGCAGCAAAATTGCAAGAACGTTGTCGTGCAATGTTCCATTGGTAACGATCCTACAATACTGCAGAAATATTGCAAGAACGTTGTCGTGCAATGATCCATTGGCAACGATTATACAATATTTCTGCAATATTGCGCGCTCATCGACGTGCAATGTTCCAGTGGCAACGATCCTACAATATTTCGGCAATATTGCGCGCACATCGATGCGCAATGTTTCAATGGCAACGACCCAGCAAAATTGCCTACATATTGTCGTGCAATACTGTGGTGGAAATATTGCAGAAACAGTACAGCAATATTCTGAAGCAACTATGACTTTGACGAAATTTGAAATATGACGTCGAGTAGATTCTACAGCATGTTTCATTTAACTGGATATGCTAGAATTTCTCGTTGGCCGTTGAAGATATGAAAAAAAGTGTTATTGTGAGAGTTGTTTGTACATGAATTTAAATTATAAAAGAGATTTGAAAATGAATTTAATTTGTTTAGATAGAGTAGATACTATATATTTTAATGTGTGTAATTATTATTATTATTAAACGTCTTTATTGCACAAACACGTATATACAATCAAGCAAGAAAAAAGAGAGATGAAAAGACAAATGCAAAGGTTTAGTCTAAAGACTACTTTCCAACTTAACCTAAAATGACACCGGGTTATAGTTAGAGTCCGCACCTACAGTGTTAAAAATCCCTAATAGGTTTGTCAAATGAGCCTTCGTTTTTGAATAATTTGAGTTTAAAGTTTTGCACGGTAGGAGTATAAGGTCGAATACGTAAGCAATCTTATCAATCAGCGGTTGTAGCTGCGGCGGTAAAGTGTTCGTCTACGATGCTACAGGTCCTCGGTTCAAATCCCCCTGGGGTAAAAATATTTTCTATGAGAAAAAGACACACGGGCGTTATACTACTACGATTCTGCACACATTCATTTCGTCGCGTTCCTCACGGCTTGAAACGTTGCGGTGGGACCATTGTTGTAAAATTTCCGAAACGTTGCGGGAATATACTCCTGCGATATTGCTAATGCGGACATAGGAGTGAACCTGCAACTTCCCTGCAATGATACGGTGCAACATTACAATCTCGCACTGCAATATTTCCGAAGAGTTGCAGGATCGTTGCCACAATTTTGCCGTTTCGTTGCAGGACTACATGTTTGTAATGCTGCCGCAACATTGCACAAATTTGCGAATATTGCAATATTGCGAAGGCGGACATAGGACTGAACCTGCAACGTCTCTGCAATGTTATGGTGCAACATTGCAATCTTGCACCGCAATATTGCAGAGACGTTGCTGCAATGTTATGGTGCTGTGTGGGGAAGTATACATCACAGAGTTGGCAAAGTGGTGTGCATTTTGGAGGAATGATTTTTAATGTACACGTGGATAAATTATTTTCGTCAATAAATTTTTGGTCGTACAGTGGCTCGCAAAAATATTTGAGCACCCTTTAAAATCGCGAGCGCCAGTCAAGACTCATGTGCTACGGTGTGTTGTGTGTGCTCGACAAAGGGGGATCCGTGCCCATCAACTAATGGGCCAACTACCTCTTTCGAGAGTTGCACCTTCACGACCATTCACCCACACTGGCATCGACTTCGCGGGTCCCATCATTCTCAAGACATGGAAAGGGCGAGGCGCAAAAACTCAGAAGGGCTGGATCTGTGTTTTCGTCTGTTTTACGACCTCAGCTGTTCATTTGGACATTGTCACAGACTACTCAACTGAAGATTCACATCAAGACGAGGAATCCCAACCACGCTCTACTCCGACTGTGGAACGAATTACATCGGAGCAGACACCATTCTCAAGAGAATGTTCATTCAGGGCTCACAGGATCATCAGCAACTCAGTCAGCTGTTTGTCAATGACAACACTGGCTGGTGCTTCAACCCACCAGCAGCTCCTCACATGGGAGGCAAATGGGAAGCCGTCGTGAAGTCGATTAAATACCATCTTCGGCGAACCGTCAGTGAGACGGTACTCACCTATGAAGAATTCAGCACACTTCTTACCCAGATAGAAGCCATGCTCAATTCGCGACCGCTCGAGCCTCTCACTGATGACCCTGAAGACATCTCCACCCTCACACCTGCGCACTTCCTCATCGGGCAGACTCTTACAACTCTACCAGAACCATCTGTCGAGCATGCAATCATCTCACCATCAGCCAGATGGTGACTTATTCAACAAAGGACTCAACGTTTCTGGACTCAACGGTCATCGCACTATCTCCAACGTCAACTCTCCATCTCGAAGTGGCATCACCCATCAAATGAGATCAAGATGGGATCCTTAGTGCTCATCACGGATGAACGGTTTCCACCGAGCAAGTGGCCACTTGCTCGTGTCATCACTCTTCACCCAGGAAAGGATGGGCTCACTCGAGTGGCAACACTCAAGACTGCCACGACAACATTAATCAGGCCAATTGCAAAATTGGCAGTTTTGCCTGTTTCAGATTCTACATCAACATCATCCAACAGCTGTTGATGGCGGGAGAATGTTTGAGATTCCGTTAGTTCACTATTCCGCCGCACCCAAGCTCACCGCAGCACCTACTGGGCAGCGGAATACGCCG
Organism: Andrena chrysosceles; assembly: GCA_963855975.1. Lineage (NCBI taxonomy): Eukaryota > Metazoa > Arthropoda > Insecta > Hymenoptera > Andrenidae > Andrena > Andrena chrysosceles. The sequence continues at coordinate 35,891,526 of OY979766.1, read as the reverse complement.
CTGATCGATGATCGATCCGGCGATCGATTCTCCGGGTAGCTGCTCAGCCAATCACCGCTCACCACGTGAAACGAGCGGCCCAATCATAATGCATACTTTCTTGATCGATTCTCGAGGATTGTTCGAGAAGACGCTCAACCGTTTTCGGCGTTCCCTTTTGTTCACTCGCTTTTCATACCGCTTGTCGTGATAGACGTGTACCTACTCGTTTCATTTCGCAACGTGTGAATTATTTTCTAATCCCTTTCAGTGCTCACGAACAACTTTGTACGCATTTTACCTTGCTCAGTGTAATTCTTATTGTTCACGAGTGAGTTAATTCATTCCTCTGCTCTTCTCTTCTCGTGCACAACACGTGTGCTCATCGCCTTTCGTGACCGCGTGTTTGTGCTATCTCTGCTCAGCAGCAGAAACCATTGTGCTCGTTCAAGCTCATCGTGAGCTCTTTAAATAAAGTGACTCGGTCAATTTTGACTCAAAACTCAGTGCACCGCGTGTTACTTTCCCACCGTCGATCCCTAACCTCACTTTCCAGCGTGCTCAACCACTTAATTCGCAAACAATGTGACTTGCTCTACATCAAAAGCAGCCCACCATAATCTATTTTCTTACTAATTCTTAATGCTATGTCTTTTGACAATTTTTGTCGATTTACCTTATTTGACAAATATTCAGAAACTTGTGTGAAAGAAGATGCTCTGTCTATCTATCTAATCTTCTCCGGACAACCTCCAAGCCTGTGCATCCCCTTCATTTGTATCCTTCCAAGCTTGTGCGTCCCCTCCATTTCTATCCAAGCCTGTGCGTCACCTTCATTTTTATCCAAGTCCTGTGCGTCCCCTTCATTTCTATAATATAAACGTTACATAAAAACCCTAAATTGCTGGTATAAAAATATCTGGCAACTTAAAAGCAATACAATTTGTTACAATATATATATTATTTTGTACATGCATGGTACAAATTTCCAGACACTTATGTGAGATGCTTCTCAGTCGAACCATCTCCGGACAACTTCCAAGTCTGCGACTCTACATAAGAAACCTATTAAAAAATTTTGGCGACTTACCTTACTAATTGAGACAATAATTCAGTCTCCTATTTAATGTAAAAACTCGTGACATTTCAAATTCGGATAACTTTATTTGATTTGACACTTATCACTTGGTAGGTTATAAAATATATGCACAATGACGAACGACGATCCCTGCCGAATAATCCCGAGAGTCGACGAAAGAAGAACGAACCTGTGTTAGCTGAAGGTGTGTGTGTAACGCGTATATACGTACAGTATTGTCTCCATATGCACCCGATGTGGTGTACACGATGTAGGCCTGTCGCTATCCCCACCACTTCTGTCTCACTCTTGCCCGGCGAAGGCGAGAGCGAGATGGAACGAGAGCGAGCGAGAGCCCCTAAAAGCGAGCGAGGACAGTACGAGACAGACGACAGCGTTCATGTTTTGTCTCCCTCCGTCTTTCGGGCGCCGTGACATTCCGTCCTTTGCGTGCGCGACGGGCGTGCGCGATGGTCGCAGGCACATACGGAAGCACGAACCCGCAACGTAAAAACTTGACGCAGGCCCGGCTCAATTCTTGTTTGCGCCCTAGGCCAACTTTTCAAATTACGCCCTTTATTATAATACATTTATTTCAGATTATTAATAACCTTACTTTGAATTTTTATTCGAAGTTTAATCCACTTTTAGTACAACTTGTAATATTTAATTCTAAAGTTTATTTTCAGCAATAGCAGAAATTAAAATACATACCATTTTGCACGTCTGCCTAGGGCAGAAAGTCGACAAGAGGTGCAAAATGGTATGTATTTTCATTGCTGCTATTGCTGAAAATAAACTTTAGAATTAAATATTACAAGTTGTACTATAAGTGGATTAAACTACGAATAAAAATTCAAAGTAAGATTATTAATAATCTCAAATAAATGTATTATAATATAGGGCGTAATTTTAAAAGTTTGTTTAGGGCGCAAAAAAAACTTGTGCCGTGCCTGGCTATCTGACCGTCGCGCGCATGCGTTGGGCAGTCACGATTCCATTTGAGTGCCCGCACGCCCGCGCGCAAGAAAACCGGTCCATCTCGCTCACTCCTTCGGCCAGAAAGAAGCGAGAAACGCACACTCGGAATTAGGGATCCGATGATCCGAGGGATCATCAGTTAAAGCGGTAAGCGGCCTTGAATTGAGGCATGCCTCAATTTGACACAACAAGGTTGAGAGTTCTTCAAACGTCAGGGTATGATCTGCGATGACTCTTCGCAGGTGATATTTGGCAGATTTCACCGCGGCTTCCCACAAGCCTCCAAAGTGAGGCGAATAAGGGGGAATGAACGACCATTTTGTTCCATCCATCGCCAATACCTCAGCGACTTCACGGTAGAAGTTGGACGCCGCTTTGAAGAGCCTCTTCAATTCCCCATCTGCTCCTCGAAACGTGGTTGAATTATCACTGAGCATTTCAACACAGTGACCACGGCGAGAAATAAACCTGCGAAACGCAGCGATAAAGGTATCGACAGTTAAATCTGATACCACCTCCAGATGTACAGCTTTGGTGCAGAGGCACACAAACACTGCAATGTAACCCTTGTAAGCCTTGTGTCCTCTCCCTTTAGTGGTGCGCAGCATAATAGGTCCAGCGTAATCAACACCACTTCTCTGGAAAGGCCTGGAAGGTCGCAGACGAGCTGCAGGCAAGTCACCCATCTGTTGAGTTCCAACGGCTCCACGGAATCGCAAGCATCGTAGGCAATGTCGAATCACCTGTTTAATCAGAGTACGACCCTGGGGAATCCAATAACCTTGTAACATATAACAGCGTGTTAAAGTGAAACCACCGTGCAAAGTGGCTGTGTGCGCATCGGAGACTAGAAGTCGTGCCAACGAGGAGTGTCGATTTATGACAATCGGATGCTTGTAGTCCGATGGCAAGACAGCGTGACGTAACCTGCCACCGACTCGGATGAGCTCATCAAGGAAGACCCGAAGAGGCGACAAAAAGGAAGACAGTTTAACTGACCTCCCTTTACGAAGATCATTAAGTTCATCAGAGTACGTTTCCAGTTGGCTGAGTCGACAGAGTAGTGTCCTAGTCTCCAACAGTTCGCTTGAGGTAAGGAACCCCGTTTGCCTTTGACAAGGGTGTCTTAAGTTAAAGATGAAACGTCTAACCAATGTAATGATTCGACGTAGTCGAGACAAGGTAGAGAACAGAGCTAGAAGCTCATTTTCTTGTTTTTCTTGTACAGTGTTGACAAGCACCGTACTTCTTTGCTCCGGGGCGTCAACAAGTTTTAAGTCCAGCTTGGACTCAGGCCAATCCGAAGGAGATCGAATCAACCAAGGCGGGCCTTGCCACCAGAGTGCCAATTCATTAAGGAGTGAGAAGTCCATCCCTCTAGTTGCTAGATCAGCGGGGTTGTCCAACGAACGAACATGACGCCAATGTATGTCAGGTAAGAGACGCTGAATTTCCGCCACTCGATGAGCCACGAAGGGCTTCCAGCGAGACGCGTGTGCTCGGGTCCAGGTCATCACGACCGTAGAGTCGGTCCATGTGAAGGTTCGAACACCTTGAAGGCCCAGTTCTCGTTGCGTTTGTGTCAGTAACCTAGCAAGGAGAATTGCACCACAAAGTTCGAGGCGCGGCACGCTTATAACTTTTACCGGCGCGACCTTAGTTCTGGCGACCAGAAGATTCGAAAACGTCTGGCGTAAGCTCGCATTATGGACACGAAGGAAGACGTTTGCGCAATAGGCCCGTTCTGAAGCGTCGCAGAACCCATGTAGTTCGACCTGAACCTGAGTTGGATCGTAGGAGACCCACCTGGGTACCCGGATGTCGTCAACCTCAGCCAGACTCTCCCGAAAGGAGCTCCAAGAAATCTCCAGAGCCGAAGGGATTGGTTCATCCCACCCAACTCCACAGAGCCAAAGATCCTGCATTAAAATCTTACCCCTCACCAGACCTGGGGCGAGCCAACCAAGAGGGTCGAAGAGACGAGCCAACTCTGATAGAACCTTCCTCTTGGTCCAGCAATGATCAGGCGGAACTTGTAGAAGTACAGGTCCTTTAATGGACAGTGTGTCCGTGGCTGGAGTCCAGACAAGACCCAGCGTACCGTGCGTGTCTGGCTCCTGAAACAGTTTAGAGCCTTCCGAATCCTGAAGTCCCAGGCGAGGATGACTGGTGGCCCACTTGCTCAATCGGAACCCTCCAGCCTTCAGAATGTCGATGAGCTCCTGTTGCGTTGCCATCGTATCCTCGAGGTTGTGGCCGCCCGCCAAGAGGTCGTCCACATAGGAGTGTTGTAAGAGGACTTGAGCACCACGTGGGAAGCGTTTGCCTTCGTCCAACGCAAGTTGGCGTAGAACCCTCAACGCCAGATACGGCGCCGGTGCAGTTCCGTACGTCACCGTGGTCAATCTATACGAGTCTAGCGAGTGACTGGGGTCCGATCGCCACAGAATGCGTTGCCAGTCTCGATCCGCCGAGTGCACCGATATTTGTCGAAACATCTTAACAATGTCTGTAGAAAAGGCGAACTGGAAAAGCCGCCACCTCGTCAATACGCTCCACAGACCCGATTGCAGCTTCGGACCGGGAATCAGCTGATCATTCAAGGAAACTCCTGAAGAGGTAATACAGGAAGCGTTAAAAACAACACGAATTTTGGCGTTTTTCCCCTCTCCCTTCCACACCGCGTGATGGGGGAGGTAGTAAAGTGGAAGAGAAGTACTCGTTCCCTTAGGAACGGACTCCATATGTCCAAGACGTTGGTACTCCTCCATAAAATCTACATAGCAATCCCGTAACCGTGGATCGTTCTGCTGCCGTCGTTCATTGCTAAGCAACGTCCTCACAGCGGCTGGCCTGGAAGTACCAAGTGTTGTCGCAGAGTCACGACGAAAGGGTAGACGGACGATGTAGCGCCCTGTCTCGTCCCTCTGATGAGTGGTCACGAAGTGGTCCTCGCACCACTTGTCCTCAGGACTCACAGGCGTAGAGTCCAAGTTTTCCTCCAGCTCCCAGAATCGTTGAAGCTCAACGGACAAGGGATCCTGGATGCGCGTGTGATAGACACGACGCGAAGCAGACATAGCAGTGTCGGCCTCCTGGGAAACCGGGCCAAACAATACCCATCCAAAAGGCGTGTGAGTAGCCGCAGGAGTTCCCTTTGGACCTTGACGAGATTCCCCGACCAGTGCACAGCAAACATCAGCGCCGAACAGAACGTCGACCTGAGACGGCGTGTGGAAGTCCACGTCCGCCAAATGCAGATTCCGGATGTGAGGCCAGTCAGTCACGGAAGCTACACGTGAGGGAGTCGGAGGCATCACGCTTCGAGTCACCAGCGCATTAAAAGAGTGTCTAAAAGAAGAGTCAAAGTCAGCTGTCACAATCAACTCGATCTCGTGTTTTGCAACCCCGACATCTCGACCCTGAAAGCCTGCAAGGGTAACGTGTGTGGCCCCCTTCTTCAGACGAAGGGTCAGAGCCACCCATTCACTAACAAAAGACGCGTCGGCGCCTTGATCCAAAACCGCTCGGACCGAAATAAATCTTCCATTCGGAGCCCATAGACGCACGCGAGCCGTCGCTAATAGAACCAAGCGATTGGCGCAAATTGAATTTACCACGACGTTGGACGTGGGTTCCGGTGGAGGATCCGATGTGATCTCTGTTTTAACCGCGGAAGTCACATACGCATCATGCTGAAGAGTGTGATGCTTCGATTCACACACCAAGCACCGAAACGCAGAAGGGCAGGTAGCCGAGACATGTCCTATATTTAAGCACGACAGACAAACGCCTACCTTTATGGCCTGGACCTTACGATCACTCGCGCTCATTCCTTTGAACTTCGGGCAGTAATTCAGGTTATGATTGCCCTGACACAGCGGACATTGACGAATACGCTTGCCCCTTTTAGCTGGAGCTTCAGCCTTCACCGGGAGCGCCGTCCGCGAGCGTTCGGAAGATGGCTTCGTAGCTTTGGCTGTGTCCCGTTGCTTCGAAGACGCAGTCGACTCCTGCTTTTGCGAAGCGTAAAGTGCATGTACACGATCCTCGAAGAAGTCTTCTAGGGATGAGAAGGTAGGGCAGATCGTACGATCTTTAAGAGTAACTTCCCACGCGAGTCGAGACGTGGAGTCCAATTTTTCCGCGAATAGAAAGACGAACCATTCGTCCCATTCCTTCACAGGTCTGTCCAGGGCCACGATCGAGTCGATGGCCTGACGGAAATCATCGAGCAGACGTTTGATCTCCACAGGATTTCCCTTTGACACCGGAGCACAATTCACTAGACGTCTCATGTGCGTCGCGGAAAGTATGCGCTTGTTTTCAAAGCGTTTCTGCAGACTCGCCCAAGCGGCGTCGTAATTCGCGTCGGTAATTGGAGTTCGCTCCAACATGGCCGCGGCTTCGCCGGAGAGACTCGATTTCAGATACTGCAGTTTCCTTACCTTGGAGAGGTGTTTAGAGTCATGGATCAAGGACCGAAACCTATCGCGGAAACTCTCCCACTCCAGTAGGTCCCCTGAGAACGACGGCAACGGAATCTTAGGGAGTGTGGCGTCTTCGTCGTCCACGCGTCTAGAGATCGAAACATCCTTGGATCCGGTTTCTGCTGACGGATTCAGGGTACGCAACATGTCATTCAGCACTGCCGAATGTTGAAGATAAATCTCCTCAATATCAGCGAACCGATCGTTTGTAATATAGGCACTGGCACTCGTGTCTGGCGAGCGAATTACACGGCGATGACCCTCGTAGAAGTCCTTCCAATACGCCTGCAGAAGCTCCCGTCGTGTCTCCAGCACGGAAAGCGTTATGTTATTTATCCCTAGCTTGCGTAGGTTAACCAGGAACCGTTCAATTAGTCCAGCGGTTTCGTCTTGTTCGCGAATCAAATCCAGCGTGGTCGCCATTTTCCAACCGGAAACGAACGCGATCACTACGTTAAAACGGAGTAAAATTCGGAGCAAGCCCGAAAATAACACAAGCACACGACCGCGAAGCACAGTCCACTCACCCTTCCCGATACACCGAACGAAAATCTCGTTCTAAGAAACAGAGGACCGTCTCGCTCTACACTTTCGCACCGGCACCACGTGTCGCGGAAGTATCGAGAAGGTTCGCGAAGCACATGTGCGCGAGCACGAACCGATAAGGATCCGAGTTAATCCACTTAAATCCGGAATAACTCCGGCTCGAAGGACCAGAAAATGCGCGCGATGTTCTTCAATGATGAAGAATTAATCACTCTCGCCTAATATTATAAAGAGAGGATACTCGAAAAATCGACACCGGGCACGGCACGTGTTTCAGAACGGTATATTTCACACCAATCCGCGTGAACTTTGTTAACAATTAATCGCAACAATTGTTCGTCTCAACGACACAGAATTATTCTCCATCGCAACAGAAGAAATCGTACAAGCAAACAACCGTACAAATAGAAATCGACTCGAAGCCCGAGGCCGAAAAATGGGTTCTCGCGGAAAGCAACAAACACGTGTTTTCACTAGCGGTGCGCGAACAAGAAGGAAGTCATACCGCGATCCTTGCGCGTAACACGGTAAATTTCGCGTGCCCCCACTCCTGCCGCGCCCGCGATCCGAGCTACTCGGTCCACCCGAGTCGCGGGAGCGACAGAGAAGAGGAGTCAAGCGACCGTACTGGTCCCTAAGAAGCGCCAAATACAAACAAAATAGATCGTAATTAAAGTCTAAGTAATTATTATTATTATTATTATTATTAATAAACGGGGGAACCCTTTAGAATACAGAGATAAATTACAATATGGCCAAAAAAAAAAAAAAGAGATACATAGAAAACTAGTAACAGAAAAAATAAAAATAAAGTAAATTAAATAATATAGAAATAAACTCTAGCAATTAAGTAACAATTATACAGCAAAAACAACAACAACAAGTAAACAAGTAAACAGTCTGCAATATAACAATGACTTAGTGCTAAACGTGTGTATTACGTTACTGGTATACACCTAAGCAGTTGAGTCCTAAACGCTGTGAGTGATGATAAGAAGAGATCAATGTCCTTAGGGCATCGGTTCAACATACACATGGCCCGATTTATGGGATCGTTGGAATAATAATTATAAGTTGGGACACCTGATACAAAAAGGGGTCTCGCTCTCAACGTCCGCTGTGGAGCGTTAAAACAAATCAATGATACAAGCTCTGGGCATTTAATTTGTCCATGGAGGACCTTGTAGAGGAACATTAAGTCCGCGATGTCCCGGCGATCGCGAAGCGTAGAAAGCCTCGTTATTAGCAAGGCAGGACTATAATCGTGATCATTAAACCGCATAGGACTACCTGAGACCCTCATTGCTAACCTTAAAAATTTATGCTGGACCAGTTCAATCGAGCCTACGTACTGTTTGTGTCTGGGGTTCCATATCACCGACGCATATTCTACTAGTGGTCTCACAAGTGCAACATAAAGCAACTTAAGTGTCCTGATCTTCCTAAAGTGCTTGCCAAAGCGGGCGATAAACCCAAGGGTTTTCATTGCTTTACACGTGATACTGCGATAGTGATTACGGAAATCCAGACACGCAGTAAATGCAACACCTAGATCTAACACTTCATCTACCTCGGACAAAGTTGTGTCACACTGCAAGTAATTAGAGGGAATGCCACAGATAGCCCTATGGGACCTCAAAAATACACATTTCCCAGTGTTCAGTCGCATTCTATTGATGGAGCACCACCGCTCAAACCCCGCCAGATCTTCCTGCAACAGGTTTACGTCGGAAGCACTATTTATAGTTCGAAAAATCTTAAGATCATCAGCATACATGAGGAATCTACTATGCTGGAATACCGAGCCGAGATCATTGATGAAAATCAGGAACAGGAGAGGACCAAGATGCGATCCCTGAGGAACACCAGAGGTCACGTTGACCGGGTTAGAAATTTGATCTTGAACCTTGATAACCTGCACCCGACCCCCCAGATAACTAGCAATCCACTCAAGGAGCGAACCACCGATCCCTACTGCAGACAGTTTCGAATGCAGGATACAGTGATCCACAGAGTCAAAAGCTTTTCGAAAATCAGTATAAACAGTATCTACCTGACTACCCGCATCAAGCGCAGCCGAGGCGAAGCAGTGGTACGCCGCCAAATTTGAAATCGTAGACCGACCGGGGACAAATCCGTGTTGCTCATCACAAATAACGTTGGAGAGGCAGGGAGTTAAATGTTCCGTTATTAATTCCTCGAAAACCTTAGGCATAACGGACAATTTACATATGGGACGATAGTTTTTGACGTCCGTGCGATCTCCCGCCTTGAAAACCGGGGTGACCAATGAGGTCTTCCACACATCAGGAAAAGTCCCCAAGGCTAGAGATGAATTGAAAATATGCCATAAGGGCCTGGCGATAATAAAACTACACTCCTTTAAAAATAACGGAGGGATTCCGTCATAACCTGGACCCTTTGATGTATCAAGTGTCCGAAGTTTAGAATAAATTTGTCCGATGGAGATGGAAATCGTGTGCATATTAACATCGCTGCCAGAGGACATACCGGGAGTAGTAGCAGGCGGGCCTCCATAGCGAGGACTATAAACAGAGCCAAAGAAATCAGCAAATAGATTCGCTACTGCTACTTGTGACGAAGCAGAAACATCGTCGAGGTGAACCTTATTGGGGATACCATGCACACCGCGCCTTGTGTTTACAAATTTCCAAAAATTTGATACATCATCACCCACAGCGTTCTCTACGCTATCGATATAAGAACTGTAATCACGCGCTATGGCATGCTTACATTTCGAGCGAAGGTTTGAAAAATGTAAATAGTCGCTATAATAACAAGAACGCTTAAAAACTCTGTGAGCAACCTTCTTCTGTCGTATCAGAGACTTTAGACCAGGGGAAAACCACCGCGGGAACGTGGAGCAGACAACGGAGCGTACAGGAATATATGCGTCGATTGCACGATTGATATGACTATATAAACTTTCGAGGGCAGCTCCAGGATCTACATCACCAGTTTCCTTGTCCCAATCCACCGAGTTAAGGTATTCTAGCACACGAGGGAAATCACCATGCTTAAAGTCTATAAATTTAATGTTTTTACCCGCGAGGTCATGACACATGTCCAATAATCTAAAACTAAGTAACCCACTAGTCTCCACGAACACCTGTTATTTTATTTTTAAAAACAGCGTCATAACTAATTTGTGCAGCATCAACACAGTTTCGCCAAACCACGTTCTGTGGAGCACCCACACGATTCCGCTGATACACATTCCTATACCCATAATCATCATCATCTAATAAGTATGTTTGTTGCGCATGTCGATTCAACCAAAATTGCTCTTCCCCGTAGTGATTACTTGGAGGGTCATCAACTCTGGTGTCGGCATTGTGGAACACTTTTAGAAAAATGTCGCCATCGTGATTGGATTCCGCCTCAAAAAGTTCTGCACCCCAAATTTCTTCAGTTTGAGACATCGCATTTCGGCATGCGACGTACACTTTGGGGCTGGAGGTAATAATGGGTGTCACAGGAGCGATGATCGTAGCTGGACGTTTTGCTATAGTAGCAGAAGTTCTAGCGGTAGCTGGACGTTTTAAATGGCCGAGCAATGACATAATCTGAAACAGATTTTTCTCATAATTCTCAAAGTTGCTAACACACCGATTCACTAAAATATGATACTGGAAACTTACGGTATTGTTCGATTGTACGTTTCAATGCAGGTTTTCCCAAAGCAGTCTCCTTTAAAACACTCAACTTAGATGCGATAGACTTAGCAAAGCAGTCTCCTTTAAAGCACTTAACTTAGATGCGACAGACTTAGATGCGTCTTAAAACCGTTTCTCGTAGTAACGTATGTCTTGACTGCTACAGTAGCATTTGAGAACTGATTTTAAGACGGCTGTTCCATGATCACGCATACGCAAGTATAGCGCGATAATTATTCGGGTATCGCCCACCATATTTTGAAGATCGAGACCACCATGACGGGTGTAAACACCATTATCACGGGTGCATGAATTCGATACGCGTGGTAAGGCATCGAGCAAGCGTGACATCACGTCACCTGATTGAGACGTTGAGGGTGAGAGAGGGAGAAAGAGTGCGAAGAAAAGAATTCGGAGCGTTAACGACTCATGAATCTCGGCTAGGGTAGGTGGTTAGTACATTCAATCAAAGCCGCGCAGTCATTCGATAAAGACCTTCGCGACAACACTTGTCATACCTCATTCGTCCCCTGAGTTTTCGATTTCCGGATCAGAACCGCATCACGTGGAAGAGTCGCATCGACCACTCGCGCCTGATCGTACGTGTCTTTTAATTGTATATCGAAGAAGAAGATGAAGAAGAAGAAAGAGAAGTAAACATGGAGGTTTTCATGAACACGTTCAATGTTTTACACCAAATGTCAACGCTTTTACGCAGTGTCGCGGAATTTAGGGACTGGATGGATCGGTGCGACACGTGTCTGCAGCTCATCATCGAGTATCAGTGCGGCGAAGGAGTGTCAATTGCATCGAAGCAGCGTCTGGCATCGCTAATCGCACGTACGAAGACATTACGTACGATCGTGAGGGCACGGTTTTCACGAGTAGGACTCGGGGTTTCGGGTCGATTGACGACACCTAAGGTCGAATGGGAGGATGTGGAAACCGCGTTTCGGAATCGTATTTCGACTGGTGCTGTAATTAACGTGGGTTACATCGATCCTCGTCAATTTTTAGAGGAATTTTTAGAACATCCTGGGGTGGCCGTGAATACGGTCCTGAACGCGGAGTTCATGTTGGGTGCGAATATGGACATGAAAAGTTTCGGGACGCGAAATCGCGTACTGTTCAGGGCATCGAACGTTCGCGAGTGGTATTCAACGCACGTGGTCGCTCCAACGTTAGTGGCGATCGAGGAGTTTCAAGATCGCGACAGTGGATGGGCCCTGAGGGCTGTGCTAAACCTCCTTATAAACATTAATAAGCATAACCCTCTTCGCGCAGGCTGCAACGTACCGCTTCCGCGCGCCGTCGTCCTGAAGAAGAAAGCGGTGGTCAACGTGAAGAACAGAGACAATGCGTGTTTCTTGTGGGCTGTCGTTGCCAGTTTGTATCCTGTCGCTGCGAATAGTGATAGGATCGCATCATACCATCACTACTCGGAGTTGCTTCGCACTGACGGCATGACTCTCCCCGTGACGTTAAATCAGCTGACGAAGTTCGAGAGTATGAACGACGTATCTGTGAACGTGTACGCGTGGTCCGACGGAAGCTGCGCGCCTCTGCGTTTGACCGTGGACAAGCGAGAGAGACATGCGAACCTCCTACTGGTGCAGCACCCGAAAGAGCCCCAACGGTATCATTTCGCGTGCATTCGAAGCATGTCGAGACTGATTTCGAAGCAGCTCGGCAATCATGGACATCAAGTATTCGTTTGCGAAAGGTGAGTAAAATATGGCATATTTTGATTGATGTATTATTGATTATTATGTTTTATTATTAATGTTGTTATCGTTGCAGATGTCTAAGCTTCTTTCACTCGTCCGGGCAATTAACGAAGCACACCGTGGACTGCCAGCGTTTGAACGAGTGCGCCGTCGAATTGCCGTGAAGGACAAATGGTTGCAGTTCAAAAATTTCAAGAATAAGGAGCGAGCGCCATTCGTCATTTATGGACTTTGAATGCATGCTTGAGGATGTCGAGCCTGCGGAACGGAGTCGTACGTACACGTACCAGCATCACAGGGCGTACAGCGTTAGATATTACATACATTGTTCCACCGACGCGTCTCTGTGCCGTTATCGCGCGTGTTAGCGGCAACGCCGTTTTCCCCAGGAAAAGAGGAAATGCACCTTTGCGATTCGATCGCGTGAAGCTGCACCGATCGAGTCGACGAGGAAAAAAATGCGAGCGGGAGGCATGACGGCCTCGAACGAATAGCGATTGTCGGAATAAAGAAAAGAACAAGGGGATTACATGTTTGTAACGTTGAACGACGAGCAATAAAATTGTCATTGTGGTGCTTCTTAATTATATTTTCTAACATCAGAAGTGGGATCCACCCGTGCTTACGATGACGGACGAAGCCGGTACATCCACGAAAATCCGCGATACGGAAATCAAAAAGGACAAGGTATCCTTACCCATATTCGATCCCACATCCGGGAACATCGAGACGAGCGAGTGGTGCGAAGTCGTCGAGAACGCGGCCAAGAGACGTGATTGGGACGACCATGAAAAAATCGAAAAGGTAGTGTGATATCCCACTATTTTTCGCGCGGTACTATTTAAACACCTTCGTATAAACCTCCAAGTCACTCCACCAAAGTCCTTCCAACTCAACAAATACCCCTTTTCCCCAATCGCTGATCACCTCGATGATGTACCTTAGCGGTCCCCATCTCGAGATGGTCAGTACAAAACCTCCTTCAATTATTCGCCATACGAGGCACAAACTCCCCCCCTCTTGCTAATTCTAAACAAGTCCCTCGCCCCAAAAACCCCTTAAATCGAGACCACGTCTCACCCCTTCTCTAAGACCCTACAAGTCAAGACCACGATCACCCTTTTCCCATTAAAACTCCCAAAATCCATCCGATGGGTTGAGCATATTATTCCCTAGTCATAAAAACCCCGGAAATGTAATTGCGAAGAATATTTGGTGTACGTGACAGAAACGCGTCTAATAATAGACGCACCGTTGTAAAAACCCCGGAAGTCCTACTGCGACTTATTTATTAAATAGGTCAAGGCCTATACCGCGCGTACCCCCGCGACAATTATATAAATACGAGGGGACCGAGACAGAAGTCCTCTTTCGACGAAATCAACTTGCGAAAGGACCACAAACCAAAAGTTTATTTTAACCAGTGTTTAAACATATCATCTCACAAATCGTTGTAAGCTTTTATTATTAACATTTATTACTACGGCATATCACCATCATCCATATTTTGTATCATTATTCTTGTTGCTTCCATATTACTTTGAATTATTAACGCTTATTGCTTTATATATATATTTTGTACTATTAACGCCTATTGCGTTCATACCTTTTGAATTATTAACGCTTATTGCTTTATTACTTTTCGTCGTACTATTCTAATTGCTTTCTATATATTTTGTACTATTAACGCCTATTGCGTTCATACTTTTTGTCTTATTAACGCATATTGCCGATATCATTCTACTTTATTATCGTATATTGTATTTCATGTTCATACATATTTTGCTAGTGTTCACCATTTATATAAATGTTATGTGCTAATGCTAAATGTCTAACGCATAATTATAAAACTTAATCACTATCACGATAATAGTACATAGCGTGTCAAAAGTGCTTCGAATTGAATAAACAATTCCTATTTAAATGACGTTTTGAATTATTGTGTCTATTCTGCGATCGCGAGGATTCCAAAACCAAAACTAGCTGCCGCAACAGCTGATCTCGATTCCCGAACGCGAAAGAGCCTACAGTGTTTACTAACGTTCTTTTGCATAGGCCGCGTACAGCCGTATAATTAGACGGATTTCGCGGAAGTATTACGAGTAACTTCTTATGTGAATGCAACGGTAAATGCAATTTCCTAGTCAAAACAAATACAAAGTGCTCTAACGGGTGTCCCCCGGGTGTATATTCGCCATTTAAGCCTTCCCTGGTTGATCAGCGTGCGGAAAACTTGCATTCTCGCCTGTGTTCCTTCTAACCCTTAGCGTGCGGAAAACTTGCATTCTCGCCCGAATTCCTTCTAACCCTCAGCGTGCGGAAAACTTGCATTCTCGCCTGAGTCCCTCCAAACCCTCAGCGTGCGGAAATCTTGCATTCTCGCCTGAATTCCTTCTAAAACCTCAGCGTGCGGAAAACGTGCATTCTCGCCTGAGTTCCTTCTAACTCTCAGCGTGCGGAATACTTGCATTCTCGCCTGAGTCCCTCCAAACCCTCAGCGTGCGGAAATCTTGCATTCTCGCCTGAATTCCTTCTAAAACCTCAGCGTGCGGAAAACGTGCATTCTCGCCTGAGTTCCTTCTAACCCTCAGCGTGCGGAATACTTGCATTCTCGCCTGAGTCCCTCCAAACCCTCAGCGTGCGGAAAACTTGCATTCTCGCCTGAGTCCCTCTAAAACGATCAGCGTGCGGAAAACTTGCATTCTCGCCTGACAATTACCCCACGTGTCATCGTCCCTAAAGCCCTCCACCCGGGACGTGACAGCAGCCCGTTTTTTGCTGGACCAGCGAAAAAATTATACGAGAAGTGGGCACCCGTCGCTCGTACGTGGGAGAACCTTAAGAACAAGCTCTTGACAACATTCCCCAAGTGCCGTAACTTGGGCGCCAATCTACTGAAAGCAGCATCATTAACCAGCGACGGTTACGAGACATACGCAGAGTACGCGATGGATAAAATACTCCTGTTAGAGAAAACACGGCTGACCATCTCGGAAGAAGACACGGTAGAGATCGTGACCTACGGCATAAACGACGAAAGCGTGCGGATGGGGATGAAGACCCTCGGCAGCAAAACCGTTGCTTGTCTTAACAGTCTCCTCGGAACGTGCGGTCCGGTCTCAAAACGACCAGGCGAACCAATTGAACGCGAAACAAAACGTGCAAAACCCAATGATGACACGCGCCGATGTTATAGGTGTAACCGCGTCGGACACGTGCGCAAGGATTGCCGCACCCGCGTCGAGAGGCTGCCGGAGTCGTCGCATACTCAAACCGCGAAGTCGGACGCGCCAAAACGAGTACAGTGCGATCATTGCAAGAAAATGGGACACACCGCTAATAGCTGTTGGATCAAACAACGTACGAGAAAATGACGCCAGGTGAACATTCTCGAGGTAAATCGTCTCCCTACTATGCGTGTCGTGATCCGGGGGTGCGTGGTTTCGGCGCTAATCGACACAGGGTCGGTCTGCTCGATTATGCGAGAAAGTGTCGTGAGACGCGTCGGAGGACACTGCGTGCCGGATACGACGGCGTTTCGGGGCATCGCTGCCGGTGTCCTACGAGCGAAATTCCAAACCACTCTGACGGTCGAAAGTGAAGACATCTCACTCGAAATCACATTTTATGTTGTAATCGACAACGACATGGGTTACGAAGCCATAATAGGGCTGAACGCCGTGTCCGCGAGCGACGTAACGTTCGAGACATCGAAATACGGAACGCGCATCATCCGCAGTCAAGTTCACACCGCGGTAGAGGTAAACGTTGTGGTCGACGCAACGAGCGAAGCGTGTGATGTTGCCCCAAGGGAAGCGCGAGACCAGATGCGACGAATTCTAGCAAAATACCCGATGCTTATTGCTACTGGAAGTCGAGTTCGAGCCGTAACGTGCGAAACGATGGAGATAAGGACGACTACAGATGTTCCGGTTACATACCGTCCGTACCGAAACGCCGAAATTTATACCCGAATTTGCGACACGAATGGCATGTATTACAGATTTGACGAAGAAAGGGGTCGTGTGGAACTGGACAGAAGAGTGCGAAGCTGCCCGGCGTTACGCGATCGAAAAACTATGCGAACGCCCACTCCTCGTTGTGTTTGATGCTGCGAGAGAAACTGAACTCCACACAGACGCCAGCAGCATTGGGTTCGGAGCGGTATTGTTCAAGAGATACGAAAAGGAACTTCGTGTCGTGGCCTATTACAGCAAAAAGGCGTCGCAGGAGGAATCCAGATATCATTCGTACGAACTGGAGACGTTAGCTGTAGTCAATGCACTAAAACATTTTCGTGTTTACCTGTTAGGGTTGAGGTTCAAATTAATCACGGACTGTAACGCGATCAAGGCAACGGCTACGAAGAGGGATCTCCTACCACGTGTTGCGAGATGGTGGGTCTACCTTCAAGATTTTGAATTTGAAATCGAGTACCGCAAGGGAAGAAACGTGGCATACGTCGATTACCTGAGTCGGAACCCAGCGGAACCGTCGCGAGATGTCTTACTTTTAGAAAAGGCAACATGGCTGGAGGTAGTACAATCTCGAGACCCGGAGTCCCAAGAAATATTGCGGCGAATTCACGAGGGAGACATGAGCGTCAAAGATTACGCCGAAGAAAACGGGATTCTAATACGAACGAAGGATGAGAAGAACAAAAAAATACGACGCTGGTACGTGCCGAAGGGAAGTCGCCTTGGATTACTGCGACAACATCACGACGAACAATGCCACATTGGGTACGATAAGACGTTGCACTCAATCCGGCAGAAGTTTTGGTTTCCGAAATTGAGCAGCTTTACACGAAAATACATCGATAGAAGCATCGTCTGCATCATGGCGAAGAGACCGAGTGGACCTAAACAAGGATTACTCCACAATATTGAGAAAATCCCAGTGCCCTTCCACACCGTGCATGCAGACTGTATCGGACCATTTACCGCCAGCGAAGAAGGATTCAAACACCTGTGCGTCCTCGTTGACGGATACACGAAATTTGTAATGCTCTGCCCATTGCGAGAAATGACGGCACAAGAAATGGTAGAAGCGTTGGAACCGAGACTCCTTTTGTTCGGGACGACAAAGAGATTAATTATGGACCAAGGAACGAACTTCACAGCGAAACAAGTCAAGTCAATGCTTAAGAAACACGGAATTGAGGCACATTACATTGCAACCGCAGGAAGCAGAGCTAACGGCCAAGCGGAACGGTACGTGTCGACTGTCCTGAACATGCTGACCTGCGAAGTTTTATAAGGAAAAGGATGGTCGAGCGTATTGGCAAAGATGCAACTCGTTCTAAATACTACCGTACAAAAATCAACTGGCTGCACACCACTCGAACTGCTTACGGGAATGAGAACGCAAGTAGCAGAAGTTACACTTCTGGGTGAGAACCTTCCCGAGTCGGACGAACCCATTGATGTGGTCAAATTGCGAGAGACAGTGGAAGAAAGGTTACGTTTCAATGCATTGAGACAAAAAGCGAGGTTTGACCGCATGAGACGTAACAACTCCAACTACGAGGTCGGTGACATCGTCTACATGCAGGAGCAGAGGACACGGCTCGGCAAATTAGAGCCAAGGTACAAAGGCCCTTACAAGATCTCGAAGGTACTGGTTCGTGATAGATACCAACTCCAGCATTCCAAAACGAAGCGGTTTGTGACGGCACCTAAAGATCGACTGCGTAGGTGGAACGGCGACGCAACTGAAGACAACGTGCCGAGTACTTCTGACGCAGATGGAACCGTGTTAGCGGCTGTCCAGTAGCAAAAATCACACAAACGGTAAATTCACGGGTCACTCCCCCGGGCTATAAGCGAAAGAGACATAATCACGGGTTACGGCACCCGGGCATTGGGTTGTAATGCGAAAGCGCCGGGATCAAATAATTCACGGGTTACGGCACCCGAGCATTGTGTAGCAATGCGAAAGCGCTGGGATCAATTAATTTACGGGTTACGGCACCCGGGCATTGTGTAGCAATGCGAAAGCGCCGGAATTATAATATTCGGCTCGGATGCCTTTACTTTATCTGTTCCAGGTCACGGGAAACGGTGTATCGAGAGCGATCCACAGGTCAGGGTTGGCCGTGTTAGCGGCAACGCCGTTTTCCCCAGGAAAAGAGGAAATGCACCTTTGCGATTCGATTGCGTGAAGCTGCACCGATCGAGTCGACGAGGAAAGAAAATGCGAGCGGGAGGCATGACGGCCTCGAACGAATAGCGATTGTCGGAATAAAGAAAAGAAAAAGGGGATTACATGTTTGTAACGTTGAACGACGAGCAATAAAATTGTCATTGTGGTGCTTATTTATTATATTTTCTAACACGCGTATCGTCACGAAACCGAGTGCGTGAAATGGTTCGTGCAGGAACTTCGAGACTTTGCGGATACCCCGTATTTGTGGTTGCGGAACGCGAAACCTATGGACTCGTTAACGGATGAACAGCTGCATAGTTTTAACGACGCGATCGTGTGTCACGTGTGCGGACAACCTTTCGTCGACACAGACATAAAAGTGCGTGACCATTGCCACTCGACGGGCGAGTACCGAGGCGCGGCCCACGTGTCGTGTAACTTGCAGTTTCAACGATCGTACACGATACCGGTAGTATTTCATAATCTATCAGGCTACGAGGGGAAGATCGATCGTGAACGTGTGGAATACTTTTCGCGTACAGACATTGGGCGAGTACAGTGATTTATACTTGAAAACAGATGTGCTGTTACTCGCCGACGTATTCGAGAGTTTCCGCACCGACTGTATCGCGAGTTACGATCTGGACCCCGCGCATTATTTTACGCTGCCGAGTTTCACGTGGGACGCTATGCTCAAGTACACCGACGTACGATTAGAGCTTCTGACGGACGTGGACATGTTACTGTTCGTGGAGCGTGGCATACGCGGCGGTCTGAGTCAGTGCTCGCACAGGTACGCGCGGGCCAACAACAAGCACCTGCTTGCAGAGATGTACGACGAGTCGAAGGCGTCGACGTATCTGATGTACTTTGACGTCAACAACTTATACGGCTGGGCGATGTCTCAGGCTATGCCGAAAGGAGGGTTTCCATGGCTGGACGATGCGGCAGTGGCTGCGCTTAACGTGTCATCCCTACCCGACGGCGAGGACCCTGAAAGAGAAGAATCCGAGGGATACCTGTTGGAGGTCGACATCGAATATCCCAAGGCCATTCACGACGCGCACGCCGACCTTCCATTCTGTCCGTTGCGCGAGCACGCGCCAGAAGGAAAACAGACCAAGCTGCTTGCCACGCTCGACGATAAGGAGCGGTACGTCATCCATTATCGCTACCTGAAACAGTGCATGCGACACGGTTTACGCGTGACGCGAATTCATCGGGTGATGCGATTCGTTTAGTCGCACTGGTTGCGCGACTATATCCAATTGAACACCGATTTGAGGACGCGAGCCACGAGTGAATTTCAGAAGACTCTGTATAAACTGATGAATAACGCGGTGTACGGGAAAACAATGGAGAATGTGCGGAATCGCGTAGACGTGCGACTGGTGACGCGGTGGGACGGTCGTTGCGGTGCGGAAGCGCTGATCGCGAAAACGAACTTCCACAGTCGCACGATTTTCTCAGAACAGTTGGTGGCAATCGAAATGCGCAAACTTAAAGTGAAGTTCGACAAGCCGATATACGTGGGAATGAGTGTACTGGACGTGTCGAAAGAATGCCTGTACGAGTTTCATTATGTGTATAAGCGTGCAAAGTTCGGTGATCGGTGTAAGGTTCTGTACACCGACACCGACAGTTTAATGTATAGCGTGGAATGCGAGGATGCGTATGAAACGATGAAGCGTGACGTCGCTCGATTCGATACGAGTGATTACGCGGAGGACAATCCGTACGGTATGCCGCGCGAAAACAAAATGGTTCCGGGACTCATGAAAGATGAGAACAACGGCGCATTGATGACCGAGTTCGTCGGATTGATGTCTAAGATGTACGCGACTAGAACGTTTAACGCTGCAGTGGGGTCTACGAGTGAGACGAAAAAAGTGAAGGGTGTGCGGAGACACGTGGTTTCGAACGATATACAATTCGATGATTACATTCGTTGTCTGCACGATCTCAGCGAGAAAGTGATTCGCCAGAACAATATACGTTCCAGCGGGCATGAGGTGTATTCCATGAGTGGGGAAAAGAACGCTCTCAGTCCGTTCGACGACAAGCGGTATATTTTAGCCGATCGAGTCAGCACCCTTCCGTGGGGACACTATCGAATCCCCGAGCTCGAGACCCACGAACGTCTCCAGCTTGACCCCGACGAATCCCTCGAGAATTCCATTGTTTAGTATGTTTGCATGTTTGTATGTCTGCATGTACATACGTTTCTTTATTTCTTTCGTACATGTTATTTATTTATTTATGAATATGTAATATATGTAATATATGTATAGCGTAACATAGTCAAAATTATATTTTATTAATATATATATATATGTATATACGTATTAATATATATATTTTTTTTCCTTCTTTATTAAGATTAATTATACGCATATATGAGATGAAGAATGGGAATGGAAATAATTGAATAAACTGACAATGTATATATTTATATGTATTTATTTCAGTAACACATAGTGCGTTTATAATCGGGAATCATAGAATATCCTTGTCGCTTATCCACGAGTTCCGCGACGAATCGAATCCGAGCCATTTAACGTACACCCGGTTTCCCTTGCGACGAATAATCTTCTCGACTAGATACACGTCCGGATTCGCGACCGAATGCAATTTGTACTCGTAGAAACCACCCGAGATCGGCTCTCCCACGGAATCGCCCAGAATGTACGTCACCGGGAACGTTCGTTGTACGGTTACGATTTCGAACACCTCGGTCGACCAGTTCGGAGTGTACCCCTTCTCGAAGAGTGTCTTGTACTTGCTCACGCGTACCTTGTCCTCGACTTTGAATTTCGCGCGTCGTCGAACGTATTCCGATGCGGAGGGTGAGAGAGGTTCATTCGCGGCGAACGACAAACGCGTCGCGGGGGTCACGTCGACGGGTCGGGCGTTGATCGTTCGATGCTTGCGATGATTGTAGGTGCGCACGAGCGCAGGTAACAGGTCGATCCAACGATAAGACGCGTTCAATGAGAATTGTTTCCACATGAGGTTTTTCAGCGTGCGATTGAAACGTTCGACGATCGACGCTTTCATCACGCTGTACGTGGAGTAGTGGTTGATCCCGCGCGTCTTCGCGCATCGTTGAAACTCCGCGTTGTAAAACTCCTTACCCATGTCGGTTTGTAAATTTCGCGGACATCTATCGCTCTGCCGCAATACGCTGAACGCCGCGGTCACGTCGCGTCCACTTTTCGTTTTCACGGGTACGGCCCACGCGTACTTGCTGAACGCATCGATGATCGTTAGTACGTAGTGATATCCTCGATTTTGCTTCGCGTACGGACGCATCTCCACCAAATCGGCCTGCCACAAATCAGCGTAGCCGCGAATCATGACGCTACGCCGCAGAAAATTTCGTCTCGCGGGTGCGTGTAATTCGTTCACTAATTGTACTTGCTCCTTGTTCATGCTTCGCGGGTGGTTGGGGAATGATCGCGACGTTCCAAGGACGATAGAAGTAGTATGAGTTCCTCGAGTGTTTGTAAAATACAATCGGTGCACGTCTTTCGCGATCGTTCGTCATCATTCGACGATCCAGAGTTGTAGTCGCTATCGTAAGGGTCAGGATCAATAATCATCGTCGTCGTCGTAGAGCCTCGTTCGCTTTTTGCGATTCCTTTCGTTTGTACAGATCCGGGATCGTTATCGCAGTCGGCGTCGTTGTCGACGTCGTGAACTCTTCGAGTCTGTCTTTCAAGTGATCGAAGCGTCGTTCCATCGCGTTATTTAAATCATCCTCTAGTCGAGA
Organism: Andrena chrysosceles; assembly: GCA_963855975.1. Lineage (NCBI taxonomy): Eukaryota > Metazoa > Arthropoda > Insecta > Hymenoptera > Andrenidae > Andrena > Andrena chrysosceles. Next base: position 35,869,129 of record OY979766.1, on the reverse strand, counting down.
CAATTGCGCGTTAACTCGCGTCTCGAGTTGAGATCGTTGATACTCGGCGTCCAGTCGCGCGCTCGCGATAGCCGTTTCGATTTTTCGAGTAAAGCGATCGTCCACCGCGGACAATAGTCTAGTCATTGTCATTACCGCTTTGTTGTTATTGTTGTTGATGTCGTTGCGTAACGAGGTACCAAACTTGTTCACCGACATAACGATGCGTGCACGCGAACACTACTGACGTAGCGATCACCGGATCGTTCAATTTAAGATATGTCTAGCTTCGCGAAGTTCCTCCACGATGGATGTGATTTCGTTATCGTGACGCGTGTGTCCTGTAGCGCGCGATGCCATGAGCAATCTCAGTCTATCGACCAATTCGTTCGGATTGTCCCAGAACACGTAATCGATCGCGTTATCAGTGACCGTCATGGATTCGTCGATGGGTAATCCTAGACCTTGTCGCGTGCCCGCGATGTCCATGCCGCCCGCGCCACCCGCGCCGCTACCCCTATCCTCAACGCGTCTGATACCCGATGTTCGCATCTTGCCGATTATCGCGGATATAATTTTCTTGTACTTGTACCCCTTGTTACCTAGCGTGCGCTTGCTCGGCGAATGGTTTCACTTATGCGCGTTCGTTGATAATAAGATGCGTCGGTACGAGTGAAAATCCGCGTCCGTGCACATGCGAATGTTGGGTATTCGCATGAACAGCAATTCGTACAAACCCCGAGTCCCCGCGTGTAGCGTTCCATTGACACGAACGTCGTCGCCATCCTTGTCGATGGAGAGTACGGAATCGCCGATCATTAGGTCATCATCGGACCCCAAGTATACGCCGTACACGTTATCGATTCGTTTCTTGGTATCGGTGAAGAGCAGTCGTATATATTCTCGCGACAGCGGTCCCTTGGCGTTCCGTAGATACACTTCGATATCATCGATGGGTTTGCGCAGCGTATCCGAATCGTGAACCTTTGCTAACGACTCATTATTCTGAATTTTTTCACCGTCATCGTCTTCATCTTCATTTTCTTCATCGTCAACATCATCAACAACATCATCGACATCATCGACATCATCCACATCGTTGCAGTCGTTGTCGTTGTTGGTGTTGTTGTTGTCGTTGTCGTTGTCGGTGTTGTTGACGTTATCGTTGTCGGTGTCGTCGTCGTCGTCATCGTCGTCGTCGTCGTCGTGGTGATCATTATAATCTGGAAGGTTATTTGAACGTTCCTTGGATGTATACGAAGTAACGGGTCGAAGTCTCTTCGATGATTGTTGTTGATTGTATTCATATTTCCTCTTCACTGATCGCGATCGAGGTGTTGAGCGCGTTTTCAAAGTGGATGAATTTTCGATCAATCGTTTCAGCGGTTCGACGATGAGCCGCGTGCTCGCCTCTACAGCTGCATCCATAGCCATTTTACCAATATTCAAGGCCAAGCACTTTTTACGTATAACGTCGCTGACTTTAGCGATTTCCACCTTTGCATGCACCTTAGCGTCCACACCTTGGCGCTTCGTTCCTTTTTGATGTTTCATCCCTTCTCGTCGATGACGTCGGCGATGTTTTCGCGTATGCTTCGCGTCGACGTTGCTCGAGGTTATCGAAGTCGCCATCGTTGTCGTCGGTTCGCTGGACATTTCGTGTTGCTCGATGAACGATTCCTGGTTTACTGATGTCAGCGAGCTACGACAAACTCGTTAAATCCTCTTCGATATCGACCTTCGTACATAGAACTATTCTTATCGATCACCACGACCGATCATCGCGCACAAGTCGTTGAACGACTCGAACGTCATGTCAGTATTCACGTGATCGTTGTACACGTGACGCAAGTTCGTGCCGTCTTGTTTGAACAGCATGAGAAAATTCGTATTGTCCCTGATTAAATGTTTAGGTATTCTAGCGTACGACTGACACAAATAAAAGCAATCCATGTTCGCATGGCGGCCCATGGAGAAGTATTCGCGTATCGCGTTCTGTTCGTCGCATGCCACGTCGTCGAACACGAAGATCGAATCGGGCCGAGCGTCTCTAGGTTGAACGATCTCAGCGTTGTCCGAATATGGAAAGTATTCGATTCCATCGCAGAGCGACAACACCTGCTCGAGATATCGATACTTTGGCTGATGCAACGATTTCGAGTATACGTATACGTTCTCGAAGCGTAAACCGTTCGGACTCTCTAGCATGCTCAGAAGCACGTTCGTTTTTCCACACCCGGACGGGCTGCAAATCACGCCTCGCACACTGTTCGGCAACAACGGGCCGTATCTGTTCGATCCACTCGCATCGCTATCATCCTCGAGCATTCTGTTCGCGGTCACGCGAATAATGTCCGACTGTTTCGCGAATCGCATGTTGCCGGTGTTTCTCAGGTACTCGCGCGTGTGTGATGAAGCACTACTATTTATATTCGTGGCACGCGTCATCCAGGTCACTATCACTGTGATCGACTAAGCGCGCGTACGCATTTATTATTGCAGTAGCTATTGTGACTATTCTAACGTGTATGGTAGCATTAACGACTGCGACGTCCCACGGACTAGGCAAGAATCAAAAGGGAAAGAGGAAGAAGAAGAAGAATCTTAAGAAGAATAAGAGAAAGACTGGATCGGGTCTTGTGAACGGTATCATAAACCGTCTACCGTTCGAACTACACGTTCCGGATTATCAGTTCTGCGGACCGGGAACGCGTTTGCTAAAGCGATTGGCTCGTGGCGACGAAGGTGTGAATCCCTTGGACGCCGCGTGTCACGACCACGATATCGCGTACTCTCGTCGAAAGGATTTAGAGGGGCCACATGAGGCGGATCGTGCGTTAGCCGAACGAGCGCGAGAACGAGTATTCGCGACCGACGCGACCTTTGGTGAAAAAACAGCAGCGACTGGAGTGTGGGCAACGATGAAGGTTAAGACTAAACTCGGCATGGGTATGAGAAGGACGAAACGTAAACAGAGAAAGTCTGGAAGGAAACATCCTCAACGGCGACGAGGACATCGTAATCTACGAGTGGCGAAACGCGGTGGCTTTCTTCAATTTCTTCCGTTCGTGCTGCCTGCTTTATCGGCTATCGGGGCATTGGCCGGTGGAACGGCTGGTATAACCAAAGCGGTCAACGATTCGAGGGCCTCTAGAAAACAGCTGGAAGAGACGTTGCGTCATCATCGGACGATGGAAGGGTGCGGGATGCATCTGATACCGTACAAGCGGGGCGCGGGATTGAACCCGAGACGGCGGCGCCAACGACGAGTGCAGACGAAGAAAAAAAAACGTCGATCGAGTAGGCGCGTGGCGACGTTGGCAGCGATAACGCAACAACCTATGACGAACCTGCAATTAGAACGCGAATGCGCCAGCATCCCGTTCTTTCGAGGGGTGTTTATGCGCGACACACTTCCCACGCGCGTTCGAAGCAACGAATGCGGTATCGCGAATCTGGACGAGAATCGATGCGCCGGTATGCACTGGGTCGCGTACGCGAAACGCGGATCGCGAGTACAGTACTTTGATAGTTTGAGGAACCTGCGACCTCCCGCGGAATTGATCCACTATTTCGGACGCGATGCAACGATCACGTATAATCACAATCGTTTTCAACGTTTCGATGAGATGAATTGCGGTCGCTTGTGCATGCAATTTTTACAGCAAAAGTCTATCGAATTATGGCCTATATACTAATAATATCGGTATGTGTACTAAGATTATGGTACAATGGATCCATACGTAATGACAATCCACACCTCCTATAATAATAAAGACTCAAAATATCGATGAAATGCCGATTATTCGTAAGCGCGCGTCACTTACCCCCTCTCCGCCTCGCGAGTGTAATCTATGAAATGTCGTTCACGCTTACGCTAACGGGTCGCAGCAGCGCGCTCACGGTAAACTATTTCCCGCCGATAGATTTGAGTGTTGGTCAATACAATTTGGACTCAGGGGCTTGGAGACGTTTCACACGATACCGAACATCGACTCGAGCAACGATAAATTCTATTTCGTCGTGAACTACGACACCGGCGACGACTCCATCGTCGACGCCGCTTATGAAAACATTACGATCCCCCATGGTTCCTACGAATTAGACGCCATCGCGGAGTACCTGAAGCAACGATTACTCGATCGATATCCTCGAAGACGCGGAAACAATGATAACAACGATGACGACAAGTACCCTCTAATGCTACGAGCTAACAACAACACCATGAAAAGCGAGCTGTACTGTTCGTTCTTTGTAGACTTTAAGAAACCGAACAATGTGGGCTCGTTGCTAGGATTTTCTCCGAATCGCGTCTTATTACCGAGAATCTGGCACGAATCTGACGTACCCGTGAATATTATAAACGTTAACGTGATCAGAGTAACGTGCAACGTGACTACCGGCGCGTACAGCAACGATAAACCGGTACACACGATTCATGAATTTTCGCCTCGTGTACCGCCGGGATATAAGATATCGGAAACTCCGCGACACGTCATTTACCTGCCGGTCGTCGCACGAGCAATACACGATCTAACGTTGTGCATCGTCAATCAACACGATCGTCCTATAGATTTCCGCGGAGAAGAAATAACGATTCGTTTACACATTCAACGACGTCCGCGCGATAGGCTAGCGTGACTGCACGCGTAATCGCGGGTGTGTAGTATGTTAGTGTTAGATCACGCGTATGAATCATCAATCGTCGCTGCCGCTGCTAATCCTGCCGCCTCTGTCTCGCATCATCGGCGCAATCCTTTATCTGAAGGCGAAAGTAGAAGAATAAAAGTTGGTGGAGCGATAAGAAGAGGATCCATAAGGAGGAGAAAGCAATTGACTCGTCCGAACGTACGTTTCTTACGATCGTTAGGTTTCATCGTCGCCTATTAGACACGCAACCACGATGTCGATTATTCTGGACGTGGCGAATACACCAACCTTCGACAATCGTATCACGAAGATCGAGTTACAGACGTACAATCCATACGCCAACACGACGTTCGGCAATAGCAACGAGATAAGAATCCCCATACTGCAGCAAGATCTATACACGCTTCCATGCGAAAGTTTTCTCTACATCGAAGGTCGTGGCACGTTGACGACGCAAGATGCTAAAGGCCCGGCAACGTCCGCGACCGCTGTTCGCGACAATATTTGCGTTGCGTTCATGTTCGATGAGATTCGATACGAATTGAACGGTGTCGAGATCGATCGTTGCCGAAATCCAGGAATCACTACCACATTGAAAAATTACGTTTCGTTGTCGGCCGAGAGGAGCAAAGTGCTTGTGAATGCCGGTTGGAATTATGCCATCGATTACGATAAAGACATTTTTCATTCGGGTGCTTTCAATTTCTGCGTACCCCTGAACGTGTTATTAGGATTCTGCGAGGATTACAAACACATCGTAATGGACGCGCGGCACGAGCTAATACTTATAGGATCGCAAGTAGATTCGATTGCTATGCACTGCACCTCCACCACTGCGATACCGAAACTAGAGATACGCAAGGTGCAGTGGCGTATGCCCCACGTTGTTTTGGAGGAAGTGAATAAGTTATCGATGCTGCGAATCCTGGAAAGCGGTCGGCCGATCGCGATGAGTTTCCATTCGTGGAGCCTGCATGAGTACCCGTTACTGCAAGAGACAACGAAACATACGTGGACCGTGAAAGCTACGTCGCAAATTGAGAAACCTCGATTCGTGATATTCGCCATGCAAACCAATCGAAAGAATCATTCCGATAAATGCGCGGGTGTATTCGACGCGAATCATCTTACGAACGTTCGACTGTATCTAAATTCTGAGACGTATCCGTACGATGACTTGAACTTAGATTTCGATAAGTATAAATACGCGCTCCTATACGATATGTACTCGAAATTCGGCAGATCGTACTACGGTCACGGAGAACCGTTGCTGAACGCGATCGAATTTTTTCAATACGCACCTATCGCGGTCATAGATTGTTCCAGGCAAAACGAGTCGTTGAAGAGCGTTACGGTGGATGTGCGAATAGATTTCGAATGTAAAGAAAATATCCCCGCTAATACTACCGCTTTCTGTTTGATAATACACGATCGTATAGTCGAATACGGTCCTTTAACCAACGTGGTACGCAAACTAATATAGCGTGCGTACGTGAACGATTACTACTACTAATACCAATACTACTACTACTATTGGGGATACTGCTACTGTTTTAAAACGTCGATGTCGAAGACCTCAGTTACTGTTGTGACACCGTCGCTGACGGTACTACCTAAACGCATAATAATGTTCGCCGTTGTCGATCTGCAAGGTTTCAAAACCAAACGCGACTTCATCGTGAAAGAGATCGCGATTCGCGTAAACAGCAACAACGACAGCAGCAATACCGATGAAACACCGACGATCAGCCACTGGATCTTCGAGCCGCCATACTTCTGGAATCATCTGAATTCGTTCGAGAAATGTCAAGCGTCCTGGCTCGCGAAGCATCACCACGGTCTCCGCTGGTCTGACGGCTGCGTTCCATACTGAAAACTTCCGGGACTGCTCGCCAGCGCACTCGCGAACATCGACTTCGCTATCGTGAAAGATGCGGAAAAGAAAACCTGGCTGCTGCAACTACTACCGGACATAATCGTCGAGGATATCTGCGATATCTACAAGCTGAAGGGTAAAAAGATAAACAACGCTCGAACCGTCGAGGACGATGGCGGCTACGACGTTGACGATGATTATTGCGGGAGCATGCCTAACACCGTGGACGACTACGATGATTCCGACATTCCTAACCTGAAGTCTATGTCTTCAACGAATGCCTCGCGATGCGCGTTTCACGACAACGGCAGTGTTTGCGCATTGGAGAATGTCCATAAAATATGGAATTATATACGTAGCGTCACCTAATGTAAGTCATACGCACATTACATTTACTTTACGCGACATATGCAAGGAACCGAATATGTAAGAATTATTTTTTTCTGTTTTCTGTAGCGATGAGATCAATGACAACGGCAGCGACTGCGATGAGATCAAAGACAACGGCGACTGATTCCTCTACCAACGAGCAAGAAGATCCCACCCATACAAACGTTATTTTTATTCGCAAATACTGAATTTATAATTTAAGAACGCATGGATGTACATTAATAAACACACACTGTTTTTGAATAAAAAATAATATTTATTTTAAAAAATTTTAAATTTATAAAAAATACTTTATTTAAAAAAAAAATCTCGCGTGATGTTACGTCCTGCAACACACAGAAAGAAATACCAAATATATTATAAATTATATAAAACGTTGGTAATAGCACGCGAAACATCAAACAATTCAAATTCACTTGTACTCACTCCGTAAACATTTGTGGGAGACCCCAAACCCCGTCTTCGGATTGTGATGAAAACATCGCTTCAGCGGCATCTTGCCTCCACTTATATCGAGCCTCCCGGATTTTTCTCCGTAACTCGTGGCAGATCCGCCCGTCGCGCCTCGTCGGGTATTGGCGATGCTGAAACAAACACATGACTCGATTAAAACATCGTTGAATGGTGTACGCGCATCAATATAATTTTACGAAACGTTACTTACGAGTAGCTGGATGATGACGTCGCGATCCCCATCGCGCGCCCGGGCCTCGATGTCTTCTCGACGCTGAAACAACGTATGAATCGATTAAAACATCGTCGATTGGTGTACGCGTATCAGAATAATTTTTCAGAAACATCACTTACGAGGCATCCGACCGCTCCAAGATATTGGTCGGACCACTCAGCCATTTCGATCTCTCGTTCGTGCTATAACAAACACACGATTCGATTAAAACACTGTTGAATGGTATACGCGCACCAATATAATTTTTATGAAACATCACTTACGATAAATCTAACCAACTCCCGCCGTTCCTCGCGTCACGCCCGCATTATATTATCGCGATCATGCTATAACAAATGTACAACTTCGTTAGAAGATCGCCCAATTGAATGCACGCACCAATTCAATTTACACAAAACCATACTTACGATTATTTGGATCATCCCATTCCGCTCGGCGTACCACGAACGTTGTATTTCACCATGCCGTTGCTATAACAAACGCACAAATTCAATATAATACCGTCGAATGAAATACGCGCGACAATTAAATTCACACAAAACTGCACTTACAATGTATCGCTGCATCTGAGATACATTCATCGTGCGTATCGCGTCCATAGAAAAAAAATGCTTGTATTGACTGCACTGGCCCGTGCGGCGGCGGTCGACGTCCTTATATGCATTTCGATTCCCTAGGCTAGAGGGCTAGCCCTGCACGTTGCAGGGTAGGGGTTGTCGTGGTGTATGTGTGGTGGGGGCGTCCGTATCACAGTTTCTTCTTCTTCTTCTTCGATGATTTGATACTAATTATTCCAGCTTATAGTGCACTTTTATGGTTCGCACCGTGAATCGTCTCTGACTCTTGTGCGACACGTGTGCACCTTGAATTTGACGCGTACGCTATTTGAATCTGCCGCGCGCCATTTGAATTTATCGCGCGTTATTAGTATTAATGTTTGTGCCATAACACAACCATGATCATGACAATCGTTGATGCAATATACTCGTACGCATTGGTGTGTACGTGTGCTTGAATCTGTATAAAATGACGTGGGTCAGTCCTGCGGACTTCATTACACCACGTACGCGCGAGTGCTAACAAGTATCGTTCGCGTCAAATTTTTCCTTCGAGTAATCGGGCAGTATAATCGTACATAGTGAACATCAAAATGTACAAACGTAGCTTAAACGATTCATCCTGCGCATCCGACAACGATGAGGGTTTTCACAATAAACGCCAACAACATCACCAACAATCCAATATGAGGTACGTACTCGTTATTATACACTTTAAACTTACTTCTTTGACTGTAAACGTTAATGAACGATGCATTAATTTCATGTACTTATTTCTTACAGTTCTGGATCCGCAACGCCAAAAACATCGAAAACACCAAAACCATTAAACGTACGGATCCTGGGGCGCGATTATCCTTTAACCTCAACAGCGTATAAAAGGCTAACTATTGGAATTCGCATTGGTATGGATTCGTGTCGTGTCGAGATCACCATAGTCGACAATAAAGGCGGCAAATTGTGCTTTTCAATGTCAACGTGGAAGCTCCTACTGCAAAATGGGACTGACATACTTCAAAGATTACGCGACAACGCAACATCGCCCCAAACCCACATCGTAATTGATCATTTGCGAATCGAATTAACGCGTGCATGATGATCAACTCGTCAAAATCACCGATAATCGCGTTACCTTATACATGACTGAAGTCACGATGCGTAAACTGTTCGCGTATGAACATTGCATCGATCATATGTTCACCTGGCTAAGTGAAAATATATACTCTGTAAGCAGTAAATACACCGCCTTCGTAGAAGTTCTACGTACCGCTACCGCGCCAACAGATTATGTAAAATTAATTTCCGAAAGCGAGCACTTCGAGCGGCATTCATTGATCGATTGTGAATTGTTCGCGTTAGGATTGCAATCCATGCTGCGTGATGTAAACCGCGTGCCACAGTAGTACGTGCATATATATGTTTTAATAATAAATGTATGACTTTCATATCAATACCTGTACCGTATTATTTATAATATCCTTTCCTAGTAATGCGGTGGGTAATTGCGTATTCGTTAGGGTAGTATCCAGATGTTTGGTTTTTTTCCTCGCTACGTAATCCTTAGAGGTATAGACTTAGCGAATGACAATTGTATTTTAGGATAGGCTGTATGGGCGGTCCTGACACTGGTCACGGGTGTAGGGTTTCCTTAGACTTTGCTATCAGTTTAAGTACCAGATGGCGGTTACTCGACGCCTGGGAAAACTCAAGAGTTTTCGTCTCGAATGTTATCCTCGCGCGGTTCACAAGCGCCCCACTGAATCTCTCTCTCTCTCTCTCTCTCTCTCTCTCTCTCTCACGCTGTACCTCTTCCTTTCCTCTATACACGCGCGTGATGTAGCCTGCGCCCAATGCGTTACCACGTGTATCGATTTACAGCGTTGGTGATAAGACGGCGGTGTTTATACAAGCGCGACGTTACATTCTTTACGAGACGGTTGCGCTATTCAGATTAATCTCGAATAGACGAAGAGCGTGCACGTAGGCGCCAAAACGCGTTCAATCCTGCTCAGATATAAACACACGGCATGGCGCGGTGCAATGTTTATTGCATGGGCTATCGTGATGATTGATTTATAATAATCCATGATTTATAATAATCCATGATTCCTTATCTTTCCACAGGAATCATCATCGAAGACGCGATTTGATCGCGATACCGCGGAGAATTACGTTTCGTCGGCGAATGTTTATACGAGGGCGACGTTGCATTCTTTCACGAGGTGATTGCGCTATTTAGGATAATCAATCTCGAATAGTTATCGGTGTTGAATTACAGCATCCACGTTAAATCCTTTCGCGTCTTATCTTTCGCGCCTGCGCACCGATCCTCGCACGCGTACGGGGATTGCGCGGCAGCGAACATCATTTTGGAAAATTTGAAATCCCCCTTCCCCTGTGACGTCAGCCTGCTCGCCAACGAACGCGGTACCCCCTCCCCGCAAGCCCCCTCGCCGAAGAGCGCAGTACCCCCTCCCCGCCGCCCCCTCGCCCGAGAGCGCGGTACCCCCCGCCCCGCCCCCTCGCCGACACTTGAGCCAGAATCGGCACTATATACCTACTGACAACATATTTTCCGGCGACACTGATTGGTCGTGGTGCCGGTTAGTCTCCCATCATGACGTCTCACGCACTCATTACCACCACTCCCTGTAGGTGTTTCCCCTCTACGAAACATCCAAGAAAATCGCCGTAACAAAATGTGCTCCGGGGACCCTGGTCCAAACTAATGTCCAAGCATTCGCAATTTTTCGATTGACCAACGGTCAGACCAAGCCCTCGTCGTAACAATAAAATGTGCCGTCGGTCACGCCCCCCTGCCGTCGAACGAGATCTTTACCCTTGCCTTTTGGTTACGCTTTCAGCCTATTTATTCGATCCGGATCTTACATACAGCTAAATAATTCAAATGTAGAAGTACAAAAAATACTCTTTTTCGTCCTCGACTTTTTCATGTACAGAGTCACCGTTTTATCCTACCATTCGCGCTCGCGCGAACAGGTAAAATGGCAACAGTACCTCACCGACGCATTCCACTACAACCGTGCACCGTCCCGGCGTTCGGAGAGCTGCTAGCGACGGTTGGACAGCAGTGATGCCCGAGCTTCGAATATTTTGGGATGGTCTCTTTCAAATTAACGTCGCAAAGAGCTATTCAGAATTTCCCTAAAAAAAATTTTGAAAAGTTTGGGTCCTTTTCCGTATAATTTTTGAACTATAAAAGATATCGGATTGTAATTTGCAGCTACGACCGTTCCTTGGTAAGAATGTTTGCGCAACTGAAATACTACTGTCGCGCAAAACTTTGAACTCAAATTTCTTGAAAACGAAGGCCCATTGTGCAAAAACCCTTTACGGTTTTCTAACTCTAGGTGTGCACTACAATGTTCACCCAGTCTCATTCCAGAACCGATTACATAACCTGTGTGGTCCCCTTGTAAGATCAGATATGTTTGATATATCTAATCGTTGTCGTTATAAGTTAAAATATGCTTCAACATGTTCAATATTTTCTTATTTTACTACAAGTTACAAGTGCGAATTGTTCACAAAATAAATTTAATACGTAACAGTTTTTTGTACAACTGAGTAATAATGAGGGTTCAGATGCAATAAGGGGACTAGCGTTCGAAAATGGGAAAAAATATTGTCCAAACGCTAAGAAAAATTAGAAAATTAAATTTTGTTAAACTGGATTTTAAAAAATATAATGTTGTAAAGCTCGTCACGGCACACATTTTTTCTATTTACAGATTTTTTATCGAATCATTAGTATTCGAGCTAAAAATTATAAACAAAAAATTTTTCATCGTCCGAAATCATTATTTCTTTAAACATAAATTGCGATATCTTGAGTAAATATCAACGGATAATTATAAGACTTGAAACATAAAACTCAGAAAACTCTAGCGAAGCCATAAAATGTATGCACAAAACCCTGATGTTAAAAAAGGTAATAAACGGCGCCAACTGTCAACGCGAGTGCTAAAACTGCTAAATAACGCATTATACGCGGCGGTTGACTGATGGTGGCGCGCGAGATTTATATATATCGTCATATCTTCTACAATTACTTATTAATCAATATAAATATTGGTGAAAATCTTCTTTGTATATTAAGGAAAAACTTTGTCGCTGCAAGTTATATGTACCTTAAAATTGCCTCGATAATGAGAATGTATCGCAAACGAAACTCGGTCGAGGTGGCGCTCTGATCGGAGTGCGCAAGATGGCGTCTGAGCATGCGCGTGATGACGCTGTGACGTCAAACCAATCACACTTTCTCTAATAATAATTTGCTCCGATTTGAAATGATGCACGCAAAAATCATGATATTTGATTTCAAATAAAAAGGTTATAATAATAAACACTATAAACGAATCGACGCAAGCGCAAAGCCAAGCTCATTTTGGCGCAAATCGACGCAAGCGCAAAACCAAGCTCATCTTGGCGTTGATTGATTTGACGTCACAGCGTCATCACGCACATGCTCAGACGCCATCTTGCGCACTCCGATCAGAGCGCCACCTCGACCGAGTTTCGTTTGCGATACATTCTCATTTTTAACGGCGAACGTTGAAAGGCATGGGTTATGTCCAGTATTACTTTTTAATTAAATATTATTACCTTTTTTAACATCAGGGTTTTCTGCATACATTTTAAGGCTTCGCTAGAGTTTTCTAAGTTTTATGTTTCAAGTCTCATAACTATCCGTTGATATTTACTCAAGATATCGCAATTTATGTTTAAAGAAATAATGATTTCGGACGATGAAAAATTTTTTGTTTATAATTTTTAGCTCGAACAGTAATGATTGGATATACAAACTGTAAATAGAAAAAATGTGTTTCGTGACGAGCTTTACAACACTATATTTCTGAAAATACAGTTTAACAACATTTAATTTTCCAATATTTCTTAGCGTTTAGACAATAATTTTTCCCATTTTCGAGCGCTAGTCCCCTTATTGCATCCGAGTCCTCCTGAAAGGCTCGTGAAGTAATGAGAAGAAATCTATTTTGTAATGTAATGTAATAATATAATTTTTATAATTTCGCATCATACACTATTTGGGTTTTCAAATTTTTATATTTCTTAATTTCCAATTTGCAATTTTAACAATACGTATCCTTGCGCAACATGTATATATATCTTTCTTCTACCATATCATATGCCGCTTTTATAAACTCTGATCTTTTTTACTAATTAATTGTTTATTCATTTTTGCAGAAACAAGAAGAAGATCGAATAATAGGTGGTAAGTATTATTAATGCTAAAGTTACAGAAAAATTAAAAATAACAGAAATTTAATATACACTTATTATTAAAATTTATTTTTCCAGAATTATTTGGTGACATAAATATGTCAATTTCATCGAGCGGTAAACAGCTGTCGGAGGCGCCTCCACCACCACCGCCACCGCCACAGGACCTCCCGCCGTGACCACCACCAGAAAGAGAGAGGCCGACCACGGCTGACGGTAAATACATAAAATACATATAATAAATAAATATATATAATACACATTTTAAGGAGTTACATACTTTTAGAATACTTGGAAATAGGTGTAAATGAACAATTTTTTTATTAGGGATAACATTAGATAGTATCTTGTGCCGCAGTGTTTTATAACAAAATTTCCTGTCATTTTCACGAGAAAAGATATCGATTCTGGTTTTTAATTAGATATTTTATCTTTTAATATTGTAAAAATTGTTCACTTTAGTCTATATCTAACCGTTCGAAAGGTATTTTAATTACAACATTTTACAAATAAATTTATTTTTTTTTTCTAATTACAGGAGTAGGACATCGCGGGTATTACAACACCTGGCAAGTCAGCGCCTGGAGCTGCTCCGGGCAATATCGACGCAAGCCACTACCCTTCAGGCGCTGGCTCACGCACAAACCCGTGGTCGCGGACGACCATACTAATTTTTATTATATTCTTTTAATAAATTTAATTTTTTTTATATGTCAAAATGTGCTTATGCTTATTTGATTTCCTCCTGCCGCAGGGTTACTTTCTCTTTCAGCTGTTGAAATAATACTCTTCGTCTGGATTGTTAACTGAAATAGGACACATTTACTAATTATTTATAAATTATCATATGTGCTCATATGTCAAGACAATAATTGAATGAATAATTGCGTATGCAAAACCATACCTGCAAATTTGTGTGTACATAGTCTGACGTAGATGACAATGCATCTTCTGCTTGAATTATCTGTAAATATATATAAATAATAATATATATATATAAAACCCACATTTTAGTTACAACTTAACATAGAACATATAGAAATAGAGTGGCCTTTTCTTGTTGTAGTAGCTGTAGAGACTACATAATGTGTCCGAAGGAGGTGAGAGTGTATAGCAGAAGATCTTGTTGCAGGAAATTTAAATGCTAATAGTAATTTAGCGAAAATGATCCAAGAGATCCAATATATTTTTAACGCCCAATGGCTATAATAATATTAATAACATTAACAAAAATTTAGTATGTCTATTGGTGTATTGAAATAAATAATGTTAATGGGAAACTAATAAAGTTAATGAATAGCGTGGGAACTACTGTGGATTTTAAAACAAAGTATTACAAATATGTTTGTCAATGTGAAAAGATTGAAAAGTATCAAGGGAAATGTGTTTTAAATGGACTTTCTTCACTAATGTTGTGACTTACGCTACATTGCAAGCAATCCGCCATAATTTTCTTAATTCTTAATGCTATGTCGTTTGACCAATTTTGTCGATTTACCTTATTTGACAAATTTCCAGGAACTTATGGAAAAGAAGCTGCTTCTCCGTCTATCTAACCTTCTACGGACAGCCTCCAAGCCTGTGCAGCCTCTTCATTTCTATCGAAGCCTATGGGTCCCCTTCATTTCTATCGAAGCCTATGGGTCCCCTTCATTTCTATCGAAGCCTATGTGTCCCCTTCATTTCCATCGAAGCCTATGGGTCCCCTTCATTTTTATCCAAGCCTTTGCATCCCCTTCATTTATCCAAGCCTGTACGTCCCCTTCATTTCTATAAGCTTTACATAAAAACTCTGAATTAAAAATAGTTTGCTAGTATAAAAATATCTGACAATTTAAAAATTAAATACAGTTTGTTACAATATATATTATTTTGTCCATGCATGGTACAAATTTTCAGAAACTTATGCGAAAGAAGATGCTTCTCTGTCGAATCGAACCTTCTCTGGACAACTTCCAAGTCTGCGACTCTAACTCTACATAAAAAGTCTATTAAAAAATTTTGGCGACTTACCTTGTTAATGAAGACAATAATTCAGTGTCCTAATGAGGTGTAAAAACTCGTGTTAGAAATGTTGAAGTACCATGTTAAGAGGGGTTGCACGGATGAGCCTAACCAGATGTGGCGACCGTGACGAGTACAACGACGAGGGCCTCGACTAGCGCAACGCCATAAAGACCATAAATTAGCATCGAGGACTTTAGGAGTCTTTCCTAAAGGACAAGAGTCGACTTTCCATGGGACGGAGAGACAATCTATTCCAGACCTCGAAACGAGGAACACCGTCCGACTTTCTTTTGCCTGCTATAGAAATAAACCTACATATAATACTAATTCAGACAGCGAGTTTATTCGTTCATTTTTAATACTATATCGTACACTCGTGACATTTAAAATTTGGATTTGGAACAACTTAGCTTGTTTGACACTTCGCAGGTTAACACTTTGCAGGTTATAATTCAATAGTATATATACAGTGGCTCTTAAAAATCCCAGTAAACAAACTGACTGCAGTCTGACGGCAGATTGATGTCAGATTCGAGTATATTCTGACGTCAGATTCGGGTCCTACTATGTCCGCATTTGACTATGGTTTTGTGGTCAGAGCCTGACATCAGCATCTGATCGCAGATTGATGTCAGATTTCGATCAGATCTTGCTGCCGTGGCTGACCGCAGATTGAGAGCAGAAATCGAGCATGTGGGTTATAGGTGGACAAACACGTGTACTACCCACTTATTAGGAACACGGGAACGGTGGATGAAATCGTGTCCTTTTGTTGTTAAACAAATATATATATTTTTGGTAACAAAAACAAACTCCCGCTCTTCACAATCGGCTTGTAGTGCCTCTATCGTCCCAAGCTTACTTAAACCTTTTTATACACTGCTTGGAAGCCTTCGCCATATCTTGTACCTTCTCTCTCTCTTCGTACTCGCAACGCCGGGAACCTAACGGCTAAAAATGTACGCGCCGATGCGCGCGCCTCAAAGTCCCTACATTACCCCCCTTCAAGTCTTTTGACTGAGAAGGAGCAACTTTTGGTCCGGGGTATGTCCTTAACGGTTTAAAACTACTTTCAGTCTGTTGCTCTCGCTCAATGAACGCTGGTTTCAATCTTTCAATCGAAACACTTGTCGCTTTACCCTTAACATCTATTACAAAAATTTGGTCAGTAGAATGTTTGAGAACCGCGTATGGCCCCTCGTAGGGTGGTTCTAGCGGTTTTCTGACGTGATCTACTCTCAGAAAAACATGGGAGCATGTTAACAAATCTTTTGGTACGAAATGTTTTCGCTCGCCGTGATGTGCCATTGGACTAGGTTGTACACGTTGCATGTGCGTCCTAAACTTATCGATAAATATACAAGGGTCGGCGACGCTATCCGGATTTACAAAAAATTCGCCTGGTAGCCTTACCGGAACGCCATACAACATCTCTGCTGCCGTAGCTTTCATGTCTTCCTTAAAACTACATCGCAAGCCTAATAAAACGGTAGGCAAAATAGCTACCCAGTCTTCTGTATTGTGACACATAATTGCAGCCTTCAATGACCTGTGCCAGCGCTCCACCAGGCCGTTAGAAGCCGGATGGTACGCCGTTGTTCGAATTCTCTTACAACCCATTAAATTAGTGAGCGATTGAAAAACTTGTGATTCAAACTGGGCACCTCTATCCGTCGTAATAGTAGCGGGTGCTCCGAAACGGCAAATCCATGCGGAATACAAAGCCGTGACAACGGAATCCACTGTGGCATCCACGAGTGGGACTGCCTCAGGCCATCGAGAAAAACGGTCTATCATTGTAAGACAATACTTGAAACCTCTCACCGTAGGCAAAGGACCGACTAAATCGATATGAATGTGTTGGAAACGTGTCTCTGGAATTATAATTTTCTGTGGACAATTTACTGTATGCCGACCGATCTTACTACGTTGGCAGCTGAGGCAGGATTTTGCCCAACCTACAATGTCCTTATTCATTGATGGCCAGACAAATCTATTTGCTATAAGGCGCCTAGTTGCTCTTCCACTTGGATGCGACAAATTATGAACTGTATCGTAAATTCTTTTGCGGATACTTAACGGAATATATGGACGGATATTGTCTCCGGAGACATCACAGTAAATGCTTACTTCGGTATCGTCTACGCGTAACTGCTTCAGCTTCAGACAAGTGGTACCCTGTAGAATCTGCTTTAACTCTTCATCGAGGGCTTGCTTCTGAGCTAATTCCTGTGTGCTTACGACGATTGGCGTGTCAACGACCTCCAGTCGCGATAATGCGTCAGCTACTTCGTTCTGTTTTCCGGGAATATATGTGATCCGAGTTGAAAACTGTCCGATGAAATCCAACTGTCGGAGTTGCCTAGGCGATGCCTTCCCTGATTTCTGTTGGAATACATAAATTAGTGGTTTATGATCGGTTTGTATGACGAATTCTCGTCCTTCGATGAAATAACGGAAAAATTTGATGGCCTTGTATATTGCCGTCAGCTCTCTATCGTAGGCACTGTATTTTGTTTCCGCTGCGCTGAACTTTTTTGAATAGAAGCCCAGAGGTTCCCATACACCTCCGTTGTTCTGTTGCAGTACAGCTCCCATCGCTGTATCTGATGCATCGGTGGTTAAAGTTAAAGGTGCCGAATCCGCTGGGTGTGCCAACAGTGCTGCATCTATCATCTGCTTCTTACACGCGTTGAAAGCCTCCTCTGATTCCGGAGTCCAAGTTATAGGTCGCTTATCCTTTTTCTTGGCTCCTGTTAAGAATGCGTGGAGCGGTGCTTGAACTGCGGCTGCGTTCCGAATGAAACGCCTGTAGAAATTCACTACACCCAGAAATCGCCGCAGCTCACTAACATTTGCTGGCTTTTTATAATTCTCCATTGCTGCGATGCGTTCAGGCAAGGGTCTGGTTCCCTCCTTATCAATAAGGTATCCTAAATATCTTGCCTGCTTCGTTCCAAAAACACATTTCGCCAGATTGATCGACAGACCATATTGGCGGAGTCTGTCTAAAACTAAACGTAAATGACGAGAATGTTCTTCGGCGTCCTTCGACGCTACGATAATATCGTCGATATAACAATAAACAAAATCTAATCCTCTGAGTACAGTGTCCATAAAACGTTGAAATGTCTGAGCTGCGTTTCGTAGGCCAAACGTCATGACATTGAACTCGAATAGGCCGAAAGGCGTGATTACTGCAGTTTTTTTTCTGTCTTCTGGTGCGATAGGGATTTGGTGATACGCTCTGGTTAAATCAAGGGTGGTAAATACAGTGCAACCCTGTAAACGGTGAGAGAAGTCGTGGATGTGTGGGATTGGGTATTTGTCCGGCGTAGTAATTGCGTTCATTCGACGGTAGTCTCCACAAGGTCGTATCCCACCACACTTCTTTTGCACGAGGTGTAACGGGCTCGCCCACGAACTGTCGGACGGTTGGCAGATCCCCTGTTGCAACATATATTCAAACTCTGCCCGAGCTGCTTTAAGTCTCCCCGGCGACAGCCGTCGGGGCTGTTCTGACACTGGTGGACCGTTCGTTTCGATGTAATGGACAACGTGATGAGGTATACTCTTGGCTGTGCGTGGTTTCGTTACGTCTACGTACTCACGCAACAATTTCCAGTACGGATTGTTACAGTCGATCGTGTACACCGATGAGACTCTGGCCTTCACTGAACTTGCATCCGCGAAGAGTCGTGTAGTTACATCCAGGAGACGTCTGTTCCTTAAATCAACCAATAGGCCAAAGTGCTGCAAGAAATCTGCGCCTATAATTGGGTTGTTAACGTTTGCAATAATGAAAGTCCATCTAAAAGATCTCCGTAATCCGAGATTAAGTGTCATTAATTTGGTGCCGAATGTGTTAATAGGAGAACCATTGGCAGCATATAGTTTAAACGTTGTATCGTGTTGCCTTCCTCTCACCATGGGTTTGGGTAGTACTGAGACGTCGGCCCCAGTGTCTACCAAAAATCTAGTTCCTGACACCCTATCCATTACCTTTAAGCGGCTCTGTTGTACTTGCTCGTCTCCGACTGCCGCTAGACAGGACGGCTCCTTCAGTTTTCCTGGGTTTTGCTGTCTTCCGCCTTCCATGTGCATGGCTTAACGCATCTGTGAGCACGCTCACCAAATCGTTCGTGATAAAAGCAGTATTTACTTCTGGACTTAGAGCGTTTGCGGAATCCTGTCCTCTGATGATTCCGTTGCTTCGAACGACCACGATGGTCTGAGGTTTTGGACATCGCCTCCAGCATATCCTTCATGCCTTTCTGTGTCTGCACCGCAAGCTCGCCAGCTTGTTTTACCAATAACGCTATCGCATTTATTGATGCTTGTGTACTTCCTTCGGCCTGTTGTGCCACAGGCTCTACTACTGTAACCCCTGAGGCATCGTCTGTGTCTGTGGCCTTGTCTGCTAAATCAGCTAATTTGGTTAGTCCGGTATCTTCAACCACGGAGAGAAGCTCCTGTATCCTTTGCGGCAGTCTTTGCATCCACAATGTTTGCAAGAGTCGGTCAGCAACCTCTCCGCCTGCAAGCAAGCGCATTTCACGCAGTAGCGCGGACGGTTTCTTGCTGCCCAGCTCTATCCCCGTTAGAAGCTTGCGTAGTTTCTTTTCCTCGGAGTCGGTAAAACGGTTTATTAGAATAGTCTTTAGGTTCAGGTACTTATCTTCTTTGGGCGGTGATTCGAGAACATCAGCAACCATCTTCATTACCTTTTGGTCCAAATGTCTCAGGACGGCGCTATATTTTGACATGTCTGCACGTATGTGATACAGGTGAAACTCGCTTTCGAGCTGTGCAAACCATAGCTTGGGAGCTTCCGACCAGAAATTGCAGAGTCGTACGTTGCGAAATTCGTTACCCTCGACGTACTTTTTGACTGACGCCATTCCGGATGTTTCCGGAGGTGCATCTTCGTACTCCTCTGCCGAACCCGTGGAATCGTTATCCGACGGACCCTTTTTTGCTGTTGAATCCTCTGACATTATCTTTCTTTTTGTAACTTTGCGGCGAGATGCGTGTGTTACTGCTTGTCGGGGTCACCAGTTGTGGGTTATAGGTGGACAAACACGTGTACTACCCACTTATTAGGAACACGGGAACGGTGGATGAAATCGTGTCCTTTTGTTGTTAAACAAATATATATATTTTTGGTAACAAAAACAAACTCCCGCTCTTCACAATCGGCTTGTAGTGCCTCTATCGTCCCAAGCTTACTTAAACCTTTTTATACACTGCTTGGAAGCCTTCGCCATATCTTGTACCTTCTCTCTCTCTTCGTACTCGCAACGCCGGGAACCTAACGGCTAAAAATGTACGCGCCGATGCGCGCGCCTCAAAGTCCCTACAAGCAGATCCTGCGCAGCGCGATCTGACGGCAGATTGGTGTCAGATACAGAGCAGATTCTGACGTCAGATTCGGTGCCTACTATGTCCGCATTTGACTATGGTTCTGCGGTCAGAGCCTGACATCAGGATCTGACTGCAGATTGATGTCAGATTTCGATCAGATCTTGCTGACAAAAACCGCCCGCAGATTGGTGGCAGAAATCAAGCAGATCCTGATGTAGGACATAGTAGGCAATTTTATATAATAGTATAGATTTAAAAACAGTGCAAAAGTCTGTAGCGTAAATAATATATAGAACACGTTTATAAGACCGACTTGAAACATCTGATTTCTACCATATTTTATGGAAGAAAAAAAGTTGGTAAACCATGTATTTAAACGGGTATTATAACATTTTTAATGTTTTACTTAGTTGTTAGTCAATTGAATGCCAGGGAGGCTCAAAATAATTATTTAAACTTTTAAAGACAGTTCTTCCACATATAAAAGAATTAATGATAACTACTATTTATTCAGTCGTCTTAGGGCGGTATTATCATCAATCGTTTTTTAGTTTTTAGCATGCGACATCCTCTACTAGTCTAGTAGATTAGTAAAGGATGCCGGATGCTTAAGACGATCTTCGTCTTCAGCAACGACTGATAATACCGCCCTTACAGTCGGGTATAACAAATATATACTCCGCAGTGGAATGCCGGCAAATACGAGTGGTACTCGAGAGCCCTGAATGATCAAGCCCTCGGCCACTTATTCCCGCCACGGTGCTATTTCGTAAGCGAGAAGCGGTCGCCCGATCGCGGCCTGGCGGGTCGCGTCGTGAACTATGTCAGCAGAATCTACTCGATTTCTGTTGCCTATCTGCCGTCAGATCGCGGTGCGCAGAGTCTGCTCAATTCCTGCCATTAAATTGGATTAGCAGACTCTGCTTACTTTCTGCCGCCATTCTGCTGTCAGATCCTGACATCAGAATCTGCTCTATTTCTGCCGCCTATCTGCCGTCAGATCGCGGTGCGCAGAGCCTGCTCGATTTCTGCCATTAAATTGGATTAGCAGATTCTCCGCAGTGTCTGCCGCCAAACTGCTCGCAGGCTATGTCAACAGAATCTGCTCTGTATCTGACACCAATCTGCCGTCAGATCGCGGTGCGCAGAGCCTGCTCGATTTCTGCCGTTAAATTGGATTAGCAGACTCTGCTTACTTTCTGCCGCCAAACTGCTCGCAGGCTATGTCAACAGAATCTGCTCGATTTCTGCTGCCTATCTGCCGTCAGATCGCACTGCGCAGGGTCTGCTCGATTCCTGCCATTAAATTGTATCAGCAGACCCTGCCGCCAATCTGCTCTCAGGTTAAGGCAGCACAATCTGTCGGCTTTCTGCTGTCAGTCTGCTTTCATCATCGAATATAACAAATCCTGTATCAAATCTGTAGTCTTTCTGCCACAAACATTTGTACTCAGGCGTTGAGCAAAATCTGCAAATACAGACGTGGCTATCTGGGATATTCGGACACCCTTTAAAATCGCATAACTTTTTTAAAATTAATCTAAACGACTTGAGTTTTTTTGAGAAGGTAGAGGGATTAGTTTGCTAAATGATATGATTCGTCGTTTTGAAAAAAATGCACTTGGTCGGAGTAGCAAAAAAAAATAGTAAAGGGCGTTTTTTAAACTTTTTTTGTGAACCCTTAATGAAAATTCAAAAAACCCGTTTGTAGATTTAAGTAAGTTATATACGTGTCTAAAATTTCATCAAAATCGGTTAACGTTGCTCTGAGCTACACACGTTTCAAGATCGCAGAATAAGGTCGAAAATCGCGAAATTCCCGAAAATCAGCGATTTTGTATATATATATATATATATATACAGTATTGTCTCCGTGTGTGCCCGGTGGTCGGGACTGGCCAGCAGGGGGCAGAATCTCCAGCAAAAGTTTTGGATTGTGGGGCTCTTGATTAGCGGAATCAAAGGGAACTTCTCCTTGGCAGGCCCACGGCTGCCTTATCGTCAACTCAAACGTGGGAAAAATGAACGTAACGCACACGGGTGAATAAATGGATATATCTTTAATTGAGCACAGGTACAGAAGTAATGCGTTCCTTCGCCGCACGCAGGCGCCTTCACACCTCCTTTCTCCCACTCCTCGGCCGGCGTGCGCCGGTGGCGCCGTTCCCTACATACTCCCCCCCGAGTGACAACGAACACGCGGGCAGTTTTAAATCACTTGTACAATTCAGGCGTTCTTTTACAGACTAATTGTAAGCTTAAGACTATTCTTTGGCGTTTTTGCTTAAGTCTACGCTTTTGGCACTCGGGGCGAATGTGACCCTTTTTCGCGTGTACATTCTCAGCGCAGGACGCGGATTACCGGTGGACGGAGAGTTCTCCGGTGTCGTAGCTCCGGAGCTTTCCGGCAGAAAGTACGCGGGCTTCAAGTTCTCCGTTGAGACGTCTCGTGGAGATCCGTTAACGTCTATCCTATAAACTCGATCGGACACGAGTTCGAGAACCCTATGCGGGCCTGTGTATGGACGCTCGAGAGACTTCTTAACGCCCCCAACACGCAGAAAAATGTGGGAGCACGAGTGTAAATCTTTGAAGAAAAAGGTACGCTTTTTATGCTTATGTTCTACGGGGACTGGTTTCACCCGCCGCATGTGCTCGCGAAATTCCTCCAGGAAAATCTGCGGATCAGGGGTAAAATCATCCGGGAGGACAAACTCGCCGGGGACGCGCAATGTGACACCGTACAAATATTCGGCAGGCGACGCGTTCGTATCCGCACGGACGTGCGTGCGCAGCCCGAGCATTACCGTAGGTAACACTTGTACCCAATCCCGTTCGGCGTGACACATAATCGCGGCTTTGAAGGCCCGGTGCCACCGCTCTATCATGCCGTTCGCGGCCGGGTGGTAGGCGGTGGTACGAATTCGCTCGCAACCTATGAGTTTAAGGAGCGCCGAAAAAAGTTGCGACTCGAATTGGGTGCCCTGGTCCGTTGTGAGAACCCTCGGGGTTCCGTAACGGGCGA
Source organism: Andrena chrysosceles (assembly GCA_963855975.1). NCBI lineage: Eukaryota > Metazoa > Arthropoda > Insecta > Hymenoptera > Andrenidae > Andrena > Andrena chrysosceles. The sequence continues at coordinate 35,845,328 of OY979766.1, read as the reverse complement.
CCCAATTGTCGAAGAATGCCCTTGCGATCGTTTTGGCCTCGATGTCCTTTACCGGAATGGCCTCCGGCCATCGTGAAAACCAATCTATAAAAGTTACGCAGTATTTAAACCCTTGACATTCGTATAACGGGCCGACTATGTCCATGTGGACGTGTGTGAAACGTCCATCAGGCGCGACGAATTGCGCGGGAGCAAGGCTCACATGCCGGGAAATCTCTGATTGCTGGCAGTCTAGACAGTTTCTGCACCAAGCAGCTATGTCTCGGTGCATGTTCGGCCACATATAACGTTGACGCACTATTCTATCGGTGGCTTTTGCACCCTTTCTGCGCCAAAGCCCAGCACGTGCGTTACTGAAGCACGGAACGAGGGACCGGCTCCTCGCCGTGCCCTCAAGTTCCGTGTGATGGGGAAGTAATACGCCTCCCGGGCGTACCTGGACGTGGTCAAGCTTGATGTCGTTATCACCTAAGGAAGACGAGATATCTCGTGCCTTCCAGCGCCCTTTCTTCTTTAGGCGGCGTCGGCCGCCGTAGTCACCTGCACGTGGCCGGCGAAGAACAATGGCGATACGTGGGCCCACGTCGTACGATTTTCTTTCTCCGACGATCACGTCGGGGTCACCAATGTGGGGCTCTTGATTAGCGGAATCAAAGGGAACTTCTCCTTGGCAGGCCCACGGCTGCCTTATCGTCAACTCAAACGTGGGAAAAATGAACGTAACGCACACGGGTGAATAAATGGATATATCTTTACACCTCCTTTCTCCCACTCCTCGGCCGGCGTGCGCCGGTGGTGCCGTTCCCTACAGGATCCGTATTTCAACGCCATCTAATTTATGAAAGATTGTGTTTAGAACTAAAATTCAATATGGCGACCCAAACCGGGAAAATTGAAATACGGTCAGAATCTGCGTACTGCAATATAGAATAAGAGATACATTTGTTGACATGTTAAGAATATTTGGATACGAAATTCAGGTGTTAAAGAAAACATTTAATTAAATTTGCAATAATTGAATGTAATTAAATATTTTTCATTCACCTGAAGTTTCTTATCTAAACCTTCCGATTTTTTCTATTATTATTGGCATAATTGGACATTATTTTGCCAACAGTAATTGATAATGCCAACAAATATATCTCTTACTCTACATATTGTATAAGATACTTAGTTGTAAAAAATACCAGTAGAGATAAGGATTATTGACTGGTATTTTTCTTTGAAAAATGTTCCTTGAATTCAATTCAACAGTTTGCTTAAACGCTATAGTGCTAAGTAGTTATATTAATTACTTATATCACATTGTTCATGTATATACATATATATTCCTTCGTTCGCGAACTTCATATACATGGTGTTCCTCTTCGTTTTCGAGACAATTGACTTTAAACTTCACGTAAATATGCGTGCATCGTAGGCGCTTGAGACGCACGTGGAAGTCAGGGGAATGTTATACAGGCAGTATACTCCCCCACAGCACCAAAACGTATCTTGTACGTAACTGCTACGTAACCATCAATTTTTGGTTACGTCACATGGGGGTCACATGAAGGTATCATCAGGGTGGAAATGTCCGCCTCATTTACATAACAGTACGCGTCACATTAAGGTCATACTTTTATATAAATTTTACCTTTCTCTCTTATCTGTCTGTTACGTAGCAGCAGGATAACAGCAATAACTTTATTGTTACCTTATGAATAATTACACTATTGGTATTTGGAAGGATTATTTTAATTAAAAAAATGTTAAATATCTGTATATATATATATGACATGTTATATATAATATAAAGTTTATAAAAAAATTCTAACAGATATTTAACTTTTTTGAAAAGAAAAAAATATTTGAAAAACTATATGTATGTATGTTTATTAATTTTTTTCTCCTCTCTACACTTCCTTTGCAATCCTAAACGGAACCATTCCGCGGCTTCTCTATTGAAGTCAACCTCGCGGAAGTCGGAGTTGCTATCTATTATTTTATCTTGTTCAAGAAATTAGCATTCGGGCGACATCTCCCAGTCACATCGCTAATTAGGCAGTAGCAACGGCCTGCTTGCTCCTGTGGAGCGCAAATCACGGCCCCTTCCATCGACTCGCGATCGATGGAAGGGGAAGGCTCTTCCTTCCAGGAAATCGATCGCGATTTCCTGGATCGCTCTCTCTGTTCGCGACTTTGCTACAGTTAACACGTTTTGCTTTGCTCCACGCTTTACCTTTGCTTTAACTCAAGTGAAGTTACTCATTTGCTGAGTAACCACTGCTCTCCCGCTTACTTAGCGCTCAAACGCTTGCTTAATATTTATCGTCTTATTAAATTAAGTGTGTTTAAACGTTCCGTGTAAATAGATTTATTAAACCGTAATTTTGTACATATATTTAAAAGTAACTGTAATTGTGATCTTGTGACGACTGTAAATACATGTTCTTGTGCTACAAACCAAATTAAATCTAAACAATTAGTGTCCATAATTAATCTCTAGTTTCTAGTGTATATCCATTTTAAGCTTTCGAACATTTTTGGTCCTTCGAGCCGGATTTCGGTGCCTGTGAAACAGTTCACGAACGTCCAGTAGTGCTGTGTAACCGTCGCGCGTGACCTCCAACCTGCAAACAGTGCGCCATAACACAAAGAGTCAGCGTGACCTTAACGGCCGAATCTCGTTAGCGTTTTAAATCCTAAGTACAATGGAGAAATTAATAGATAGTCAGAACGAGCTTTCTGGTAAAATCGCGCGTGCTTACGAAAACTTAAAGAAGCTAGGCGCTGCTAACATCACTCCGGGAGCCGTCGAGTCGCGTTTAAGGATGTTAAGGAAAAACTGGGAGAAATTTGACCAGCAACATGATGAACTGCTGGCCCTGACGGCACCAGAGAGGAGAGAGGCACCATACTTCCGAGAAACCCGCTATGATGTGACTGAGGAGCTGTTTCTTGTCCAGGAAGCGCTGTTCGTCGACAAGCAACAGACATTCGCCTCCGATCATAACGAGTCGAGACTGTCTAACAACGGCCCGTCCGCGACCGTACACTCCAAAACTTCTTTACCTCGACTACCCCTGCCAGAGTTTGATGGGAATTACGAATCCTGGCCAGGATTTCGGGATCTCTTTCGATCCCTCGTTATCCGCGACGCGAGTCTTACGGACATAGAACGTCTACATTACCTTCGGGGCTGCATCAAGGGCGACGCTCTCCTGGCCCTTAGAAATCTCCCTGTGAGAGCTGCGACCTTCGCCTGCGCCTGGGACCTGTTACAGGATCACTACGAGAATGAAAGACTACTGGTACAAACTCAAATGGAAACACTATTTGGATTGCCGACGCTCTCTCGTGAGTCGGCCACGGAGCTCAAGACTTTCTATTTCACCTTTTGCGACTGTGTCGAGGCCCTTGCTGCGATGGATCGTCCGTTTGATGCCTCAGGAGACTGGCTGGTTTACTTGTTGGTAGAGAAGCTGGACCAGCAGTCGCGAAGAGAGTGGGAAACCCAGCTCGGCGCCCAGACTACACCCCCGACTTTCACGGAACTCAGGGCGTTTATTAAAAATCGTATCACCACCGTAGGAGCGCTGGAAGGGGGCAAAGCCAAATGCCACGCAGAAGGACGCACGACTAAAGCTGCCGGGAGCCAGAGGTCGGTCAAGGTGTTGCAAGTCACCAAGACCAACTACTCTCAAGAGCAGTGCGGGTTGTGTGGAGCCAGCCATTTCGTGCTCTTCTGCGGCGCCTATAGAGCAAAAAATGTTCATGAACGTCGTGAAGCACTAATGGCAGCAAACTTGTGCTACAATTGCCTCGGACGCCATCAAGTCAAGGATTGCGGTTCGAAGAAACGATGCCAACTATGCAACGGGAGGCATCACACCACCATCCATGAGGACGGCGCGAACGCCAGCACCGTCGAAGAGGTCACTGCTAACGCCTCTAGCTGTGCATCGAGTTCTCTACCTGCCGTGCTCCTAGCTACTGCGCGGGTAAAAGTGTTGCAACCCGACGGTGAACCAAGAGTTATTCGAGCCCTCGTCGACCAGGGTAGCGAGGTGTCCCTTGTCACCGCCGCATTGGCTCAGCAGCTACGCCTACCGCGAAGAACAGCCAACATACGCCTCATCGGCGTCGGAAACCAGCTCCCCGAGCTGGTGCGAGGAAAGGTGCAGCTGAGATTCACCGCACTTACCAATTCTACGGAGCATCATGCGATAGAAGCCTTAGTGCTGCCACGAATCACTGCGTACCAACCGCGCCTCGGCAACCGAGTTTCAACATGGACTCACCTCTATGGCCTTCCACTAGCAGATCCCAGGAGGATCCCTATGACGAGGAGGGGCCAATCGATCTTTTGCTGGGTGCCGATGCCTTCGCTCTTATCCTGCGGGACGGACTCATCAAGGGTGGAATCGGCGAACCCATGGCCCAGAACACAACATTGGGCTGGATTGTGTCTGGGCCAGCCACGACGGAGCAGAGAGACAATGAAGTCGACAACCATGCTTTCACGACACTCAAATGCACTGCGGAGGAGGAGCTCGTACCTTTAGTACGTCGGTTCTGGGAACAGGAGGAAATGGTGGTGACATCGACCTACACTTCCGAGGAACAGAGCTGCGAGGACCATTATCGGACAACTCACCAGCGGTTACCGTCCGGTCGCTACATGGTTCGACTTCCATTCCACAACGTCCCAGAGTTCGGCGAATCCCTTCACGGAGCCCGACGCATGCTCCAACGGATGGAAGCTAAGTTCCTCAGGGACCCCGTCTTTGCTCAGGCCTATGGGGAATTTATGCGTGAGTACATACAACTCGCGCACATGACTCAAATTCGTGGGGATATTACAGGACCAGTCGTTTATTTACCACATCACGGAGTTCTGAAAGAGAGCAGTACGACCACTAAACTGCGGGTGGTATTCAACGGCTCGTACGTCACATCATCTGGTCAGTCCTTGAACGATCAACTGATGATAGGCCCCAATCTTCTCCCGAGTCTGCACCAACTATTGTTACGGTGGCGAATACATCGTGTCTGCCTCACCGCAGACATTGAGAAGATGTACAGACAAATACTCCTCCATCCGGACGACCGCCAATTTCAACTAGTTCTGTGGAAAGAAAGGGAAGACACGGACATCACTACGTACACACTCAACACCGTGACGTATGGCCTAGCCTGTGCACCGTTCCTTGCCATTCGGACGCTCAGGCAATTGGCCAACGATGAACGAGCACGACATCCAAGAGCGGCGGCCATTTTGGAACGTGACGTCTACGTGGATGACGTCGTGACCGGCGCAGACTCCGTGCAGGAAGCACTCGAGCTACAAGACGACTTACGTCAACTTTGCACGGCTGGTGGCTTTAACCTACGCAAATGGGCATCCAACCAACCTGCTTTAATGGCGCAGGTCCCCACTGGCGACGCTATCTCGGAATGCAAGTGGCAGACTGGAGAGACTCACCAAGCCCTGGGCGTCCACTGGAGCCCAGCCGATGACAGCTTCAAGGTCCAAGTGCAGCCAATCCAACAGGACTCCGAAGTGACACGGCGAACGGTTCTGTCAAAAATCGCAAAAATATTCGATCCACTGGGCTTGGTATCCCCGGTAACGGTCAACGCAAAAATATTCATGCAATCACTGTGGCTTATCAATTTAGATTGGGACACTCCTTTACCGTTGGCTGAAGCTGAGTATTGGCATCATTTCCTTGACGAGCTACCAGAACTGAACCGCATCACCGTGCCCCGCTGGCTTGGCCTACAACGCGCCCCTCAAAATCTAGAGCTTCATGGCTTCGCAGATGCTTCGGAGCGAGCCTATGCAGCGGTGCTCTACCTCCGAGTAGTAGATCACGATGACACCATACGGACCCAGCTGGTCACTGCTAAGACCAAGGTGGCTCCATTGAAGAAGATTTCACTACCACGACTTGAGCTCTGTGCCGCTACCCTATTGACACGCCTCACTGCACTCACCTGCAAAAGCCTGGGATTGGAAAGGGCTGCCGTTCACCTGTGGAGTGACTCTACGATCACACTTGCATGGATTCAAGGCCACCCGGCACGCTGGACAACATACGTGGCCAATCGCGTGTCGGAAGTCCAATTGACGCTGCCCAATGCCCACTGGCACCATGTTTCCAGCCAGGACAATCCCGCGGACTGTGCCTCGCGAGGCCTACACCCCACTCAGCTGCCAGACTTCTCCCTCTGGTGGAATGGACCCTCCTGGCTGACCAACCCAGCAGGATGGGACGATGGAGAGCAACTAGCCGTGCCGTCAACTGAGCTCGAGACTAGGACTACTGCCGCTGTGTCAGCTTCGGGTGATCCTGCAAATGGCGAGGAAATTTTAAACAAATATTCATGTATATCTTCTCTTCTTAGAACCACCGCCTGGTGCTTGCGGTGGCTACCACAACATTCAGCAGCTGCGAGAGGAGAATACTTGAAGCCAGCAGAAATAGAGGCATCCCGAACTCGATGGCTCCGTCTCGTTCAACACCAGGCGTTCGCAGCTGACATCCAGCAGCTGGAACTGGGACGCCCTCTACCAAGCCGCAGTAAGCTGCTGAAACTGCATCCATATGTGGATGACCAAGGCCTGCTACGGGTCGGTGGACGTCTGCGCCATTCAGCCCTTCCCTTGGACGCCCAACATCAGGTCATTCTACCAAAGGAGAGCAAGCTGACAGAGTTGTTGGTGGACGAGGCCCATCGCCGCACGCTTCATGGAGGGACGCAGCTGACCCTGTCTACCTTGAGGCAGAAATATTGGATCCTGCAGGGCAGGCAACGAGTCAAGGCCCTGATTCATCGCTGCGTCACCTGTATACGTTGGCGAGCCACACCCGGTCAACAACTCATGGGGGACTTACCGAGCACCAGGGTGACTCCAGCCCGTCCATTCCTACACGTGGGGATTGATTATGCCGGGCCCCTCACACTTCTGTCCATACGAGGAAGAGGACGCCGCACACACAAGGGCTACGTGGCTCTCTTCGTCTGCTTGTCCACTCGTGCCGTCCACTTAGAACTCGTTTCAGATTGCAGCACCGAAGCCTTCCTCGCTGCTCTCCGACGTTTCACTTCCCGACGGGGACGCTGCGCTGTCATCCAGAGCGACCGAGGGACTAACTTCGTGGGAGCTGCCCGCGAGTTGCGGGAGATGCTGGCTCACCTCGATGACGGTCGCGAGGCTATCCAATCAACATTATTGAAAGACGGCATTGAATGGCGCTTTAATCCGCCTGCTGCTCCACACTTTGGGGGGCTCTGGGAAGCAGCAGTCAAATCAACCAAATTTCACCTTCGCCGCGTGCTAGGCGAACAGCACCTTACCTTTGAGGAGATGACGACGCTGCTCTCCCAAATAGAAGCCTGTCTGAATTCTCGACCACTGCAGGCGATCAGCGACGACCCCGGAGACCTGAACGCCTTAACTCCAGGGCATTTCCTCATCGGAGAACCACTGCTGAGCTTGCCCGACCCACCACTCGAAGGGGTTCCAGCATCCCGGCTTACCCGATGGCATCTGCTGCAACAGATGAGGTCGCAGTTTTGGAAGCGGTGGACCGTTGAATACCTGCAGGCACTTCAATCTCGCAACAAGTGGGCGCGCCAACATCCGCAGCCACAGATCGGCGATCTGTGCCTAATCAAGTCTGAAGTGACGTCACCTGGACAATGGCCATTAGCCAGGGTTATCCGGTTGCATGCAGGGCCCGATGGATTGACGCGCGTCGTAACGATTAAAACTTCACTTTCCGAATTCGTACGACCAATCTCCAAACTTATTTTCTTACCGTTTGTACAGGTGTAAATTCACGCACTTCCACTGCGCACTAGATCAACTGCATTACACTTCACCTGCGTTGAATGACGCCTCCGCAGGAGCAAGCGGCGCCACCGCCGCGCGATACGATCAGGCCATATCGACCCACCAATCGAACGCCAACCAACTTCGGAATCGATTCATCAGGTGATGAATGCCGGGCGGGAAATGTTCAAGAAATTAGCATTCGGGCGACATCTCCCAGTCACATCGCTAATTAGGCAGTAGCAACGGCCTGCTTGCTCCTGTGGAGCGCAAATCACGGCCCCTTCCATCGACTCGCGATCGATGGAAGGGGAAGGCTCTTCCTTCCAGGAAATCGATCGCGATTTCCTGGATCGCTCTCTCTGTTCGTGACTTTGCTACAGTTAACACGTTTTGCTTTGCTCCACGCTTTACCTTTGCTTTAACTCAAGTGAAGTTACTCATTTGCTGAGTAACCACTGCTCTCCCGCTTACTTAGCGCTCAAACGCTTGCTTAATATTTATCGTCTTATTAAATTAAGTGTGTTTAAACGTTCCGTGTAAATAGATTTATTAAACCGTAATTTTGTACATATATTTAAAAGTAACTGTAATTGTGATCTTGTGACGACTGTAAATACATGTTCTTGTGCTACAAACCAAATTAAATCTAAACAATTAGTGTCCATAATTAATCTCTAGTTTCTAGTGTATATCCATTTTAAGCTTTCGAACAATCTGAATAAAAAAATAATATTGTATATATTAGCTCGCATTTTTAATATAAAGGGTTCATAAAATAAGTGTGTAAATACCTTTTATTATTCGCACCATTTGTAATTGGGATATATTTATTTTATTTTTCCTCCCTTTCCACGCGTACAACGCAGCAAATTCTAAACTGAACAGGTTACTCAATATGTGCCGAATATTGTCTGCCGGCGATTTCCCCCCGAATCTATCTATATAAGTAAACTGCAAAAGGAAACACAAAATAAGACTGAATCAATCATTTCATTTATTCGATACTTCACATATTGGTCGACTATCCTTCTGTGATGTCGAGAAGAGTATGTTTCAAGATCTCTTCTCAAACGTTTTCTGTCTGACATATTAATTAACCTCTAGAGGGCCGGGATTTTTTCATTGAAATTGTAAATTTTATTTTCTTAAAATTTATGCATATAAACCACCAAAATGACCGGCAAAGTATCCAAATTCTTAGGTGGCCACTATAGTGGCCAGCCCGGCCCTCTAAAGGTTAAAATATCTATCCAACTTAACCTGAAACCAATGTAATAATTGTTAATTGCAAAACGCCACGTTTAATTCTCGCGTAAACGTTGTTATGCACCGATGCTAAACGCAGTCCTTATTTTAATACGTTCCGTACAGGAGTTTTGCAGCAGGAAACGTTACCACTGGTTACCGAAGGTCACGATCAGTCACGATCGAGCAACCGGTAAATAATATTTATCGTTTATGTCGCTATTATGTTCTATCGTTTATGTCTCTGTTATGTTCTATTTATGAAACAAAAATTACGGAGTACTTGTGACACCTAGGTTCCATGACATTTACATCTGGATTAATATGTTGCCTATACGTAAAAATATTTACGTAAAAATTATATGTTTTGTGTGACTTTTCAGTTATGTTTATAGGTTATGTTGCTGCTATGTTCTATCTATGTAACAAAAGTTACAGAACATTGTGACACCTGTATTACGTAGCAGTTATATTTTGTACATGTAACAAAAGTTACAGAATTTGTGACTTCTATGTTACGTAGTATTTACAAGTTGTGCTGTGGGGGCTGTTGACCGATACATCATAGCCAGATTTCACCGCAAGCAGGAACCGATGAGTTCTATATACAACATAAAGGATATTTTACTTATTATTATTGTAATTATCATAATTATTACCAGTATTACATCATGCATACCTGCGACACCCGTACCAGCCTGGTGCACTTTGCCTGAACCGTACTCAGTTCAACCATTGTTCACTCCTTATCACATTCTTACAGAAGCTGTGTCTCTATATTGCTGTTCGAAGTACAACTTGGCACTATGCATCGCCAATGTACTGTTGGTCCTCTCCGTCCTCTCCCTGCAGCTAACAAAAATCATTTTTCTGTCTCTTAATAGCATTTAACGAGTGCATTTCAAAATCATTTTTAATATTTTTTACACTAAATTGAAAGTTTTTGATAATAGAGTTTATAACCTAAAAATATAAAAACATCACGAATATTCAAATAAACAAGTGTCTCAAATGTAACTCAGACCGTACATAAAACTATCTTACCTGTCACCCTCTTTGCAGTTGCTCCATTCTTCTGCGCATTCATTGTAAGTTATTAAACAGTAAACACATGTAAACACTAGCATTTCACTTATTTTCACTAATAAGACAGTATAAGTCTCAGCCGATCGTGTATGTACAGACACAAACACAACTATACCGCGACAGCAACGGCACCTAAATTAAAGCCTGCTGCTTCCGGTCTAAACGCTATTCCGGAAGTTCCTATCTTAGTTTCTGCCCCCTGGTTGCGGTTTCGTGCTTCCGTATGTGCCTGCGACCATCGCGCACGCCCGTCGCGCACGCAAAGGACGGAGTGTCACGGCGCCCGAAAGACGGAGGAAGAAACATGAACGCTGTCGTCTGTCTCGTACTGTCCTCGCTCGCTTTTAGGGGCTCTCGCTCGCTCTCGTTCCATCTCGCTCTCGCCTTCGCCGGACAAGAGTGAGACAGAAGTGGTGGGGATAGCGACAGGCCTACATCGTGTATACCAAATCGGGTACATATGGAGACAATACTGTATATATGTACAATGACGGACGATATATATATATGTATACAATGACGGACGACGATCCCTGCCGAATAATCCCGAGAGTCGACGAACGAAGAACGAAACATGGTTAGTTTCGTTTTGGCTGAAGGTGTGCGTGTAACGCGTATAAGTATTACGTTGACGAAAATTTTCTTGGAGAAGAAGAAGAAGAAAACTGACCGTTTCCGATTCCGACTGATCTATGAGACGATATTATGACATCTCTAACATGCGTGGACCGATTTTATTGATTTTGGTCTTATTCGAAAGATGATATGCGGTTTACACAACAAAAGTGCCTTTAAATTTAGAAAATATTGCAGGCGTGATGAGATATCAATGAAATAAAGGTCAGGTTAGGTTGGAATAGCCGCGCGACGAGTAAAGATACACGGCAACGACAGTAGACATATACAGGGTCATCGTTTAATCCTGCAACCCGCGCGCGCGCGAACAGACGAAAATGGCAACACCGCCTCACGGACGCATTCCACTACAACCATGCACCGGCCCAGCGCAGAGCTGCCTGCGACCGTTGGACAAGAGTGATGCCCGAGCTTCGAAAATTTTAGCGTCGCAAAGAGCTAGGTATTGGGAATTTCCCGACCCAGGTAATCGAGCCGCGCGCTCCGATTTTATGATCAGTCTACCACTCGCACCCCAGATCACTGTAATGAGGTTTGAAAATAATGTCAACAGATCTCGTACCCGTCTCAATTTAAAAAATTTTAGCCACGACAGGGTTGACGGTTCCTTGTACGGAGAGATTTGTCGCCACCTGCTTGTAAAAACCACAGTAACGGCACATCGTTCCAAAAAATGACATTAATGGAAGCCGGTATAGGCGTGGCGTTGAGTAGCTAAAACATTCTAACACAAAAATTCTAGGAAAAAAATTCAAACACCGCTACAATCAAAGACACGTCGCATTAGTTACCCCTTACGTCTGATCTAGGTATGCACCGCATTAAGGATAAAATCATAAAAAAGAAAACCAGAACAATAGATTCTGAGGTCTGCAGAACTAACACATAATTGAATAAAAATTTAATTTCTCAATTTATAAATGTAATGATACAGAATCAACTAGCCTATTGTTTATCAACACCACGAATTTTAAAAACAGCGTTAAATACATTATCAAATAAACAGTTTCCAACAGCTTTTTAAACAATTATGGTTAAAAAAATTGATAAAAGAAAAATTAAGTAAACGTAAAATATGTTAAATTATCCATCATTAAGAGGGATTAATTTTTCCTTATTTTTTTGGCGCAAATTGCATTCCGATATGTCTTACAGTTCAAAAGTTATACGAAAAAGACCCCAAAATTTTCAACCGGGGCCGGGAAATTCTAAATAGTTCTTTGCAACGTTAATTTGACAAGGACCAGCCAAAATTTGTCGAAGCTCGAGCATCACTGCTGTCCAGCGGTCGCTAGCAGCTCTCCGAACTCGGTGACGGTGCATGGTTGTAGTGGAATGCGTCCGTGAGGCGGTGTTGCCATTTTCGTCTGTTCGCGCGCGCGCGGGTTGCAGGATTAAACGATGACCCTGTATAGGGTGTCGATTCATGTACTTGGCGTCGAGACGCTACCGCGTCTCTAGATATTATGGTTGACGAAAAATATATATGTATTATGGTTGACGAAAAATTTCTTGGAGATTCAGAAGAAAAATCTTACCATTTTCGACAGATCCATGAGACGATATTACGATATCTCTGTCATGCGTGGACCGATTTTATTGAAATTGGTCTTATTCGAAAGTTTAATGCGGTTTACATAAGAAAAATGCCTTTAAATTTAGAAAATATTGCAGGCGTGATGAGACATTAATGAAATAAGTTTCAGGTTAGGTTGGAATAGCTGTGCTTCGAGTAAAGATACACGGCAGCGACAGGCATATACAAGGTGTCTTTTCTTTCATGTACTTGGCGTCGAGACGCTACCAAAGAGGAGATATAATAAGAGGCGTCACTCGACAAGGACAGAAATAACCTAGGGAAATCACTACACAACCAATTTAAATGCCCATTCGGCCCCATTCGGCAATGATCGGTAAACTTCGGCAATAATTAGCCAATTGCGTTAAGGTACATCTTGTCGATTTGAATATCCCGCTCGAATGTACAACCAATTTAAATGCCAAGGTCAAGTAAGGACTTCAAAGGTTCCGCCCGGAGTGACGCCTCTTATTATACCTCCTCTTTGACGCTACTGCGTCTCCAGGGGGGCCAAGCTTCCCTCTTACGAAAGTTGAAGCAGAGTTTGTAGCGCCTCCTGCCTACTAGGTGCGTACTAAACTGTGAATTTGTGAATCGGGACATATGTGTATGTGTATACGTGTAATGCACCGCTTACTTTAAAACCTGTCCACGGATCGTCGCGCCAGCGACACGTATGCAGCAGATAGAAGGATAAACATTGAAATTGAATATTTCTTCTTTTCATAGGAAAAGAAAATATATTCAATTTCTTTGTATATCCTTCTATCTGCTGCATACGCGTCACTAACGCGACGATCCATGGTCAGACGGCCTTAGAAAAGGTAAACCAGGGAAAGTGAGGACGCCATTTGGGGGATTTCTGCTCATTCCGAAATTTAATCTTTTAAATTTTATTTTAGAAATGACAGGGGTCCTTTGAATCACGTCCGTACTTCCTCCGATTTATCTTCTGAAAATATAAATATAATTAAAAGTAAAAGTATAATTAGATACATAAATATATGTTAAATGATATACAAATTCTTTATTAATTTTAAATAATATTAGTCATTACAATTATTACAATAACAATGATCATATTAAATTCAACAATAATATTACAAAATTGATACAACTCCTAAAATATTTTACTTTATTTCCCTCAGTAGTTTATTTCCCCATTCGCAACCTTTCACTTCGCACTTCTTAGGCCCGGACATAATCTGAAACTCAAATTGATGCAATTAATAAAAAAAACTTACAGTATCTCAAAGACGCTATATTACAAAAATTACTTATCTCATGTGATGACTGATCCACGTGGGTTACACTTCCTCGTGTCTGCGCCAAACAATTAAAAATGTCGACGGTCGTCATGGTAACATTTCACCAACGTCGAAAGGTTGTGTGTCGTGCTCACTGATACACCTAGGTATGTGTGTGTGATGTACCTAGCGCCTCCTACCTACTTGGTGCTAACTAAACGGGAACTTCGGCTAATCAATGACGGCTTGGTCCCCCTGCACGTCTCTAGATAGACAACGACGATGCTCCAATGTGAGAAGACCGCTGACTTCCAGAATAGAACCATATTCATGGCATAGTCGAGACATCGGAGTGCCGAGTTTAAAAGCCAGCAGTCGTAAGAATTTATGCTGAACGCGTTCCAATAACATGATATATTTATCCTGATAGGGATTCCAGACAGGAGACGCGTACAGTAAGTGAGGGACGACTAATGCATTGTACAGGGTGATGAAGGTACCAGGATTAACGAAATCTGCCGATGCACGCGTGATGAACCCAAGCATTCTAGCCGCTTGATTTCTTACATTATAGCAGTGCTGGAAAAAAGACAACGAAGAACTGAAAGTAACTCCAAGGTCACGAATACTAACGATAGATTCAACTAAGCCACCATTAAGGGGGGAGACCACTGTGACGGTCCGAAATGTAAGGGTGTTTTCGGGAATTTATTTCAACCAAACAACGCAAGTAAATCAATTTAGTGCTTAGTATAGTTAATAGTGTATATAGTAGTAAATAGGTTTATTTTTTGCCTTTCGGCCTCAAAATGGGGTTACATGTGTTATATGTGTAAGTGTTTCTGGGACTGTTAACTCAAGGATACGCTTTCGATTTGATTTATTCCTTCATCTTGTTCTTCTTTTCTTCTCCTTTTTTCCAGAACCATTCGCATCCACTCCGCTCCTTCTTCTTCTCCCTTTAGAATCGCTCTGATCGTTGAATTCTCTCTTTTCAACTCCTTACAGTCTTGTAGCATGTGACTCAGCGTCTCTCTAGCCCCATTGCATAGTCTGCATACTGTGTCTTTTTCCTCCTTCCAGTACTTGCTCCCCCGCTCTTCGTTTCCACATCTGAACCTAGCAATCATGCTTTGGTCTCTGCCTCTGTAGTTTCCGTCTAGGTAATTTGCTCTTTGGTCATCCCTTATTTCTGTGTAATGTGCGTTGTAACTGCCTCCTTGTATTCTGTCGTATTGCCATTGAACCTGCTCTGCCCTGTCCCTTTGCGCTAGTTCCTCAGCGAACTCTCTTCCCCGCCTTCTTTCTATTTCCATTTCTTGGATATCCATCATTTTCTGCCTGTAGTATGCATCTCTCATTTCCTCCCACTTCGACTTTTTCTCTGCTTGCTTCGCGTCTATTTCCCTCCAGCATTCTTGTACTATTTTATTCTTGTTCAGCCGTTTCGCTTTCTCCTCATATTTTATTGCTCTTTTCCCCGCTTCTATCCTTACTTTGTCCGTTTTTGTTTCCTCCAAAATTAGATATGCTGGTGTATTAAAGTCCAAACCTAAAGTCCACCTTATGTATTTCTCCTGTATCTTCTCTACATTTTCTGCTTCCATCCAACCCCAAATTTCTGACGCGTACAGCAAGATACTCTTCACTATGCTTCTGAATATCCTCATTCTTCTCTCAAAATTGTTCTTGAACATTCTTTGTCCTATTCCCCATATCTGCGCCATTGCTATTCTAGCTTTCTTTATGACTTCCCTTATGTGCACCTCTCTGCCCCTGTTTTTCTGAAAATTATACCCCAAGTATTTGAACTCCTTTACTTCTTCCAGACTGTGCCCCTGCCAGCCCCATTCTTCTCTCTTCTTCTTTCCTCTTCCTTTATGGAAAATCAGCACCTTAGATTTCTCTGCGTTCAGTTGTAACCCTTTCCTTTCAAGGTATTTTCCGAATCTTCGTATCATGTCTTTAAGATCCTTTGGTTCATTTGCCAGTAACGCTATATCGTCCGCATATGCTAGAATCCAGATTTTTTCTTTTCCTACTCTAACTCCTCCTGCTTGGTTTTTCCTCATGGTTTCCTCCAAGTCCGCTACATATATTGTAAATAACGTTGGACTCAGTGGGCATCCCTGTCTTACCCCTTTTGTTGTCCAGAATTTGGATGACATTTCTCCATTTACTTTTATTGTATTTTTTGTTTCTTTGTAAATTTCTCCGATTCTCATTCTCAAGCGTTTACTTATTTCCATTCTCTTCATTATGTTCTGAAGTTTTACTCTATCCACGTTGTCAAATGCAGCGCTTAGGTCCGCGAAAAACGTATACAGCTTCCCCCCTTTTTTCTGCATTTCTCTGTTAGATACATAGTTCAGAATGAAAATGTTATCTGTTGTCGACCTACCGCTCCTGAATCCTGCTTGCGTTTCTGGTATTATGTGGTTCTTTTCCAGTTCCTCTTTTAATCTTTTTTCTAGGACCATAGCATATATTTTGTACGCTGTGTTTAGGATCGTTATCCCCCGGTAGTTGTTTACTTTTTCTCTATCTCCTTTTTTGAATATTGGTGAAATCACCCCTTCTTTCCATCTCTCCGGGAATCCTTCTCCCTTCCACACTTTATTGAAAATTTCTGTGATCCTTTTTACTATTTTCACGTTACTGTAAATCCAGGCTTCATTTTCTATTTTGTCTTCCCCTGCTGCTTTCTTTTCTTTTTAGTTTTCTGATTTGTTCTTTTACTTCTGCTTCTGTTATTTCCTCTTCCTCTTCTCCTTCCGTGTTGTCTATTTCTTCGTACTCCTCTACTTCTTTTTTACAGTCGACGCCTTCTAGCAATGTTTTAAAATGATCCTTCCATTCTTTTAAATCTATTTTATTGGAAATACCTATTCTTTTCTTTCTTTGTTTATTTATATATTCCCATATTTGGTTTTCTCCCTTTAATTGCATTATCTCATTTTCTATATTTTCTTGTAATTCCCTTCTCCTTTCTTCACACACTTTTTTGTACTCCCTTCATTTCTTCTGATAGTCTTCTTTGTCTCCTTTGCCCCTTCTCCAGTTCCTCAGTGCTTTCCTGGCTTCTCTTTACTTTTTTGTACAGTTCGAATTCCACTACTTAAAGCTGCCCAATTTCCATTTCTTTATTTTTACTTCTTCTTTCCGTACTGCATTATTTATTACATATCGAAGGGTAAGAAATTTTTTTTTCAATCAAATTCATAAATCCGTTTCCTGTATACAGGGTATCCCACGGTAGACTGGACAGCGCCGTATCTCCTAAAGTATTGGAGATAAAAATATTTTAAAAAAATAGGGAATTCCATGGTTCGAGGGGGCTAATTAATTAGCCCTGACGATTTTTTTCGATTATTATTTTAAAAAATACGATGGTCAAGTTCGGTTTTTCAAATGGAACTATTTTTTTTGAAGTCCTGAGTTGATAGTGCGTTCCAAGACAAATTCAATAAGCTTCAATGTATACACTTGATTTCCACTGGTTTCTGAGCTATTCCGCTTGCAAATTTACTGATTTTCACTGCAAGAAACTCCTCTGGAATAGCAAGGACCGGGGACGGTCTTACTGGTGGCACTGCCTGTTGAAATAGATACCTACCTGCGGAAGGTCTACGCCAGGCCCAAAGACTGGACAATTCTTTTCCGCCAGAAATACTACTTAGGTAGGTACATCTGCGGTATCGAGAAGTTACTTTTATTTCGCACTTGCTTCTACGCTCGGATGGCCGGTTCATTTGGGAGGGATGCAAGTTGGATTGGTTAGGTTCGGAGGAGTGAAAGTTGCTAGACTAAATTTCAACCATAGGGAGCAGGTTGTATCAGAACCAATTGGATTTGCATCCCTCACAAACGGCTGCACTCCTGAAGAGGCCCTCTTCACAGCAATACCTCCTCCCCAATGTCTACCTTCTCTCGCACGGAATACGTCAACACATGGTTTTGTTTTGATATCGAAGCTCATGTTTATACTCGTGTAACGTTCTCGAACGAGACGTTGCCGTTCTTTACAGGAGATTCACAAGTAGAGCGGTTTACCTGTGAATTTGTGAGATTGGTTCGGGTGGCGTGCGATTACGAAATGAATTTCAAGATACGAGAGTCCTTCTTTTAACGTGAAAATAACAATGGTTTATTCAAGAATAAATGTTAGTGACTCTAGGTCGAAATTGAACATATAGTACGACGCTCAGTCGTGTGGATTATTATAATTAATTAATAGAACTAATGTTAATACGTAACGACGTATCGGTCGGTGATTGATTGACCCTAAGTCGGTAACGAAGAATATAATTCGGTTTTTGGTTACGACGCTAAGTCGGTAATAAAGAAAATAGAATTTGTTGTTTCGCTCGGTAAAACAGAACACAAGAATTGTTCTAGTTGTTGATATAGAATGTCTAGAACTAATGGTTAATTGATATTTAAGGTAATATAATGTAACGATACTAAATCGCTAATTGAACGTAAAGTCTCGACGCTAAATCGATACAGAAAGTGATCCGTGATCGGTCTGATATGTTAGGCCCGGTTCAGACGAGCGGTTTGCGGCAGTTTGCCGCCGCGGCAATCTGCCGCAGCAAGACGCGCGTCAAATTTTTCGAGCAGTTCACACGAGCGGTTTTGCAACGCCACGATTTGCGTTCTGCGCTTTCATTTTGCATTTAACTATGGAGCTGACACGTAACCAACAGAGGGAAAGAATTCATTTTCTTTTTGCAAGTTATTTAATATTATATCGATGTACTAGGAAAAAAAGATATTGGGTACATCCCTTCATTAGTGCAAGACTTCTCAAAGGAGCATTTAGTTCCATGTTTATAGATTTGAGAGAGAATGAGAGCAAATTTTTTAATTATTTCCGTATGAGCATAACATCTTTTGATGAATTAAGTGCAAAAATTTCTGAAAGTTTGAAGTCTCAAAACACTGTCATGAGACTTGCTATTCCGCCACTTGAAATGATTGCTGTTACATTGAGGTAAGAAGGACATTTATTTGTTAAAAATAGTGTAATACAATTTTCAAGAGTGTTTTAAGAAAAGTTCTGTGACAAAATTCCAAACAACGAATTGTAAATGATTTATAGAAGAGATGATGAAATTAGCAATTAAAAGAAAAAAACAAAATAAACTAACCAACAAACAATGACATTGTACTAGTAAACAATAAAACAATAAATAATTTATTAACAACTTTATAACTTATAAATGATAAATACTTTCGGATGCTGTTGATGTAGTTGATGATGATGTTGGATAATGTTCATTCATATTGTATGTTGTGGATTGATACTGTGGATAAGTTCCAAATTGTTGATAAGAACGTTCATAAAAATTACTATTTGTAGGATGAAGGGGTTGTTGATGGTAACTAAGAGAAGGCATGTTTTTTTTTCGAATTTGGTTTAGGATGTGTAAAACTTCAGTCCTAAATTCTATTTTTTGATCTGTGCTAAAATCTTTTAAAATGGGAATTAATGATTGAAAAAATGCCGTATCATCGTTATTATCGTTTGGAATTTCGGAATTACGCATATATTTTAGCATCGCTTCTTCTATACATCTTTTACGTTTTGTCGATGATTTTGGAATTTGAATTTCTTCATTTGATGCACGGTCTTCTTGAATTTGAATGATTGGGTTCGAAATTTCTATTTGTTCTTCGTTCTCATTTTCTTCCGTTATACTATTTTCTGTTGTTACTGAACTTTGTGCTGAATTTAAAAATGTTAATTGCTGTGCATAAATATATTTTCTCCCTTTGGCAGCACTCCCAGATTTTAATTGTTTTTTAACATTTTTCGCGTAATTATCTTTCAAGTTTTTCCATTTTTTCATTAAAAGTGAACCTGGAACAAAATTTAAAGTTTTTGTATAGGTACTTAGGAAGTGGATGCAACCTAATTGACTTGCACTATTCATTCAGAATTGGACGATCAACGTTATGTTTGATCACAAGAAAGGTCTGCTCAACAATTTGGACAATTATGAAAGAGGAATGTATACCAAAATTTAATGAATATAATATGTGGCTTGAAGCAGCCAAACATTTTGAACACCGTACAAATTTTCCTAACTGTTTAGGAGCCCTTGATGGAAAACATATACGTATTACGAAACCTACGATGAGTGGCTCTACGTACTACAATTACAAAAATTTATTTTCAATAGTTCTGTTTGCTATAGCTGATGCCAACTATAGGTTTCTCTATGTCGATATTGGTTCTCCAGGCAAGGAAGGGGACAGTACCATATTTGAAAATTCTATATTTTATAAGAAATTAGAGAATAATTCTTTATGTATTCCTCCTGGAAAACCATTACCCGGAACAAATGGTCCAACTATGCCCTATATGTTTGTTGGAGATGAAGCTTTTTCGCTATCCAATCATATATTAAGGCCTTACAGTGGAAAATTTTTGTCCCATGAGAAAAGAATTTTCAATTATCGACTCAGTCGTGCTAGAAGATATGTAGAGTCCACGTTTGGCATTTTGTCGAATAAATGGCGTATTTTTCATAAAGCAATGAATGTTAAGTTACAGTTTGCAATAGATATTGTTAAATGTTGTTGTGTACTACACAACTTTGTTCGAGACCGTGATGGTTACCAGGAAGAAGATACTTATTCCATTGAAGGTTTCTATGAATTAGAACATGAGCCAGTAATTGTGCAAGGAGGTCGACAATTAAACCAAATCCGACAAGAATTCACAAACTATTTTGTAAGTGATATTGGGAAAGTATCATGGCAAGATAATATGGTTTAATTGTTTAGTATAATCTTATTATTAAAATTGTAATGTGTTCATGTGTTAAAATAATTATTTAATGTAGTTCTCCGTATGTATAATAATATTACAGTATGTATAATATAAAAAATATGTGGAATTTATAATTACCAAAATTTGTTTTATCTTTTGCGGACAAATTTTCAAAATCTGGATTTATTGCGGTGCACACTTGTACCCACGCATCCTCCTTCTTATTTTTGTTGTGGTATTCTTCGGTACTAGAATCCCATATGACTCGATATTTTTTTATTTCGTTGATAAATATTTCCACATCTATTTCGGACATTTTCTTGCGTTAAATAAACGCAACACGCTCGTGTGAATTGCTTGTATATAAAACAATGTACTGCTTCGCCGCTTTGCGGCAGCGTTCAGTTGCGGCGAAGCGGGACGTGCGTTCGTCAAAACGAACGCAAACATGCCGCCTAGTAGCCGCTCAAATTTGCGTCCCGTGTGAACTGCTTCATATAAATCTATGATCTGCTAAAACGCGCGCGGCAGATTGCCGCGGCGGCAAACTGCCGCAAACCGCTCGTCTGAACCGGGCCTTAGAGTTTGAGAACTGGAGAGGGTTCCTTCTCTTGGATTTGGAGTAACTTCCAGTTGCCTATAAGCTTGCCCACGCTTTCTAGGATGGTAGCTGAGTGCTAGTGAAAGCGATCTCAGATGGTAGCCAGGTAGCCGGTTAGGGCGTCCCCAGATGGTAGTTGAGTTAGTAGCTTCCTTCCTTCGATTTGATAGTGGCTTCTGGTGTCTATCAGCTGGCCCACGCTTGGGAGGATTGAGGTATCGAGGGGGTTAGTAAAAGCGACCTCGGATGGAAGGTGAGAGGGGCTAGCTAAAGCGACCTCGTAAATGTGTTGAAGGAGCTAGTTAAAGCGACCTCGAAAGGAAGTTTGGTAGAAGATTTAAGATAAACTTCCTTTAGACTTTTCGGAACAGAAGGGGCTAGTTATAGCGACCTATGTCTTCTAGGTTCGGTGGCAGAACCAAGTCTGCCTTTCTGCTGCTGGCGGCCCTGTATTTATACCAATCTGTGGTACGTAGCCCGCACCAATCACTGGCTGTGCGATCTCGCGCACCAACGATAATTAACATCCGGTTCGCGCCACTTGCTCACTATGCTCGGTAAATTCGGCGTCCGGTTTACCGTACGGCGTGCGCATGCGTGCGCGCTTCACTCGCGGCACTGAGTCTACTGTTTGAATATGTGGTTATGCGCATGCGTTACGCGTCACTTGAGTTCAATGTTTTTCCCGCCGCATGGGATGTCGCTTGCACGTGTTTCGCGTGTTACAACTTAGGTATAACTAAAACAATGGTTAAATTAGGAAAAATGTATGGCGGTTCGTAGCGGTACGTTACACTCGAGAGGACCACGCGTCGACAGCCGGCTACCCCTTTTCTTACTGTGTCTCTCCACGAGGAGTATTGCCGGTGGATTGTAGAAGCGCAGATGTCTGGATGCCAGTTGTTGAATTCAGGAGACGATAGAAACACTTTATTACAATACACACATGTACTATAATTAAAGTAAATCGTATTCCTCTCGGGCAGGAGTCGCCCGACGCTCGTCAAGGAGATGCGGCTTGGTACCCTGTGGCGAGAGCTGCCCTTCGCAGTGCCTCACCCGATTTTTATGGCTTTTTCCGGAAAAAGGTACGAATCCTGGGCCGAACGTAACGAATTGAGGTCGAGCCCCCGCAGTTGAGGGTGAATTATCCATTACAGCGTATTAAGAAATTCTTTTCTTCATCGTGTCGAAAGGGAAGTGACGCCAATGAGTAGTATAGCAAAGCGGGTTCTAACTGCGGTCCTCTGAGGGGAGCGCGGGGGCGGGGGGAAGTGAGGGCGCGCGGGGGAGCGCGGCGGAGGGACCAATATGCGACATACAGACATTTCCAACGCAGAGAAATAATAATTTATTTTTATTGGGAATTGTTTCGGACGATCTCGGGAAAGGTCGGCGTTTTCACACCGCGTATTCGGAGGGTGTGAAAGAGAGAGCATTACTTTTAAAGCTAAATTCGGAGGAGGGAAGGAGACAACAATACAGGGTGGTATAATAGCATGCATTCTATAGATAACAATTTTTAAAGCATCACAGCGTCTCGCGCGATCGTGTGTAATTTGAATCTCCTGGAGCAGTTGTGCAGGATGGCGACATTTGGCAGCGCGAATCATAGAAAGAATTATGCGGCGTCAGCAGAAACTTTTTTCCATACCAATATGTGATGGAAAGTTTTCCCCAACACAGAGAAATAATAATAATTTTTTAATCACCGATATAGCGAACTGTTATGTGGCAAACAGACATATTTTTCCGAACCATTATGTAGCAAGCATTCTAAAGCTAACAGTATTCTAAAGCGTTCCGATTTAACGTCGCGTCGTATCGCGCGATTACGCGTAATTTGACTCCTCTGAGACACCTGCATGCGATGATGTCATTTTCACGGCACGAAGAACGCTCGAACAAAATAAACGCCGAATCTTAGAATTAGGTGGCGAGGACAGAAGGAGGATGATGGATAAATAAAATGGAGAAAAAAATATACGTTTAAGAAATTTTATTTAAAATTAAATGAATATAATTTAACATTTTTTCCTACGAGCATCAGCTAGAATATCATTGATGGCGCGTGCTACCAGTTCACAATCTACATGATAATCCCCACAGTAATGTTCGCTATCACATATGATTTTAGCAGCACGACGCGCATCTAATGTTTCGCAGGCAACATCGCTCTGTTGTAGCACGTTAACAAAAGTTTCAAATTTTACTCTCACATCTTTTGCAGTTTGATGCAGCCGCGGATACACATAGTCTATACATGGTTCAAGATTTAATAAAAATGTTGCTGTATCCGGTTTGAAATACAGCGACTTATTATGTAGTATCGTCTTTAGAATTGGAGGCGAGAATCATAGAAAGAATTATGCAGAGTCGATAAAAATTGGTGACAAGTGAAGGAGGGAGACAGACAAGCAAATAGATTGTGATATTTGTAAAATGATTACATATTGTTCAATTAATTAAAAAAATAGAAATATAAAAAAGTAGGTAGGTAATGCCGATTCTGGGACCGAGGGGTGAGGGGGGAGGCGGGGCGGGGGGTACCGCGCTCTTCGGCGTGATGGGTGCGGGTGAGGCGGGGAGGGGGGTACCGAATTCGTTGGTGAGGGGGATGACGTCACAGGGGAGGGGGATACCAAAAGGGCGTCGACCGAGTTCGTAGGTGAGGGGAGGATGACGTCACAGGGGAATGGGGATTTCAAAATTTTCAAAATGGCGCCGCGCGCGCAGGTGGAGTTCGTGGGCGAGGGGGCTGACGTCACAGGGGAGGGGGTGGATTTTCAAAATTTTAAAATGGCGTCGCGCGCATTTCATATTGGCGCCACCTATTGGATGTTTAAGGTACTTTGGGTCCGCGTCGGTATTTGGGCCCGTCTTGGTAAATTTTCCATGTTTTTCATACATTTTGTATTGACGCCACCTGCTGGATGTTTAAGGTACTTTGGGCACGCGTCGCCGCCGCGCAATCTCCGTACGCGTGCGGGGATCGGTGCGCAGGCGCGACCGCGACCGATTCGTGGAAATTCAAATCGCGTCTTCGACGATGATTTCTGAGAAAGAGGGTGGACCAGGAGAAAAGATTTTTGTCTGAGGAAATATTTGAATCGTGGGACCGATACAGCATACGTGCAATGATGTAAACATAGAACGATAATTATTGTAAATCAATCGTCGCGATAGCCCATGGAATAAACACGACATTGCACCGCGCCATGCCGCGTGCTTATATCTGAGTAGGATTGAACGCGTTTTTGGTGCCTACGTACACGCGCTTCATGCCATATGTTTATATTTGAATCGTGGGACCGATACAGCGCACGTGCAATGATATAAGCATTATTGTAAATCAATCGTCGTGGTAGCCCCAGGAGTAAACACGACATTGCATTCCATGATGATTTCTAAGAAAAAGGGTGGTACATAATTTTTGAGAAATCATAGAGCGAACCGCACTATGCCGTGTGTTTATATTTTAATCGTGGGACCGATACAGCGCACGTACAATGATGTATACATATAGCGATAATTATTCGGGGAAGAGTTCCGAGTATTTTCACGATCGAGGAGGCTGTAAGTCAATCGTTGCGATAGCCCATGGAGTAAACACAACATTGCACCGCGCCATACCGTGTGTTTATATCTGAGCAGGATTGAACGCGTTTTGATATTTGACCGTGGGACCGATACGCCGCACGTGTAATGAAGAAATTAACTATGCGGTACGTTCGCGTAAGCAACCATCGTAAACATAGACCGATAATTATTCGGGGTAGAGTTCCAAGTATTTTCACGATCGAGAGTGACGTCTCAAGCCGATCTTTCTCGAGGAGCTGTAAGTCAAGCGTCGTGGGAGTGTGTAAGGGCGAAAAAGAATTCGTACATAGATTTTCATGATTTTGGTCATTTATCTTAGTTATCCCACTCGACAACATCATCGTTGAATATAGCATCGTCGATATCGTTCGTAAAGAATGCATTATCGGTGATTTCAGTAAATATCGTCGCCGTAGCCCATGGAGTAAGCATGACACTGTACCACGTGATGCAATATACATCCACACATTGACATGTACGTGTGCGTGAATCAGTATAAAATGACGTGGGTCAGTCATGGGGACTTCATTACACCACGTACGCTCGAGTGCTAACAAGTATCGCTCGCATCATTTTTTCCACCGATGAGAATCATACGTAGTGCATATAAAAATGTACAAACGCAGCTTAAACGATTCATCTTGCGCGTCCGATAACAATGGTGGGTTTCCAAATAAACGTCAACAACAACATCATCAACAGTCCAGTATGAGGTATGTATACGTTACTATACAGTTTTCACTAACTTCATTCGCTTACTTCTTTCACTGTAAACGGAAACGACCGAAGTATTAATTTCGTGTACATGTTTCTTACAGTTCTGGATCCACAACGTCAAAAACGTTGAAAACACCAAAACCATAAATCGTACGGATCCTGGGGCGTGATTACTCACTGACCGCAACAGCTTATAAACGGCTAACTATTGGAATTCGCATTGGCATGGATTCGTGCCACGTCGAGATCGCCATAGCCGACAATAAAGGCTTTGAGGTGTGCTTTTCAATGTCAAGGTGGAAGCTCCTACTGCAAAACGAGGCGGACCTACTCCAACGATTACGCAGCAACGCAACATCGCCCCAAACCCACATCGTAATTGATCATTTGCGCCTCGAATTCACGCGTATGCATGATGATCAACTTATTAAAATCACTGATAATCGCGCTGCCATATATATGACTGAAGCCACGATACGTAAACTATTCACGTATAAACATTGCATTGAACATATGTTCACCTGGCTAACTGAAAATATGTACTCTGTAAGTAGTAAATATGCCACCTTCGTGGAAGTTCTATGTACCGCTTCCGTACCAACGAATTATGTGAAATTAATTTCCGAAAGCGAGCACTTTGAGCAGCATTCATTGATCGATTGTGAATTGTTAGCGTTAGGATTACAACCTATGCTACGTGATGTAAACCATGTACCACTATAGTACGTGCATATATATGTTTAATAATAAATGTACAACAATTTTTTTAAATAAATGTATATATATATATTTCAAAAAAAGCAGTGTATGTGTTTATTCATGTACAATGTAAATCTATCCATGCGTACTTAAATTATAAAATCAGTATTTGCGTAAAAGTAACATTCGTGTGGGAGGGATATTCATGCTCGTGGGTAGAAGAATCAGTCGCCGTTGTCATTGATCTCATCACCGCCGCCGTTGTGTTCACTATAGAAAACAAAAAAAATAACTATTACATATTCGTTTCTCTGCATATGACGCGTAAAGTAGATGCAATGCGTGTGTGGGAGTTACATTAGGTGACGCTACGTATATAATTCCATACTTTCTCGACATTCTCTAGCGCGCAAACACCGTCGTTGTTGTGAAATGCACATCGAATAGCATTCGTTGAAGACATAGACTTCAGATTAGGGACGTCAGGCATGATCCCGCAATAATCATCGTCAACGTCGTAGCCGCCGTCGTCTTCGACAGTTCGAGCATTGTCATTGCTGTTGTTGGTGTTGATCTTTCGCGCCGTCAGTTCGTACAAATTGCATACATCCTCCACGATTATGTTAGGTAGTAGTTGCAGCATCCACGTTTTCTTTTCCGCACCTTTCACGATGACGAAGTCAATGTTCGCGAGTACGCTGGTGAGGAGCCCCGGAAGTTTGGAGTATGGAACATAGCCGTCAGACAAGCGAAGTCCATGATGATGCTTCGCGAGCCAGGACGCTTGACGGTTATCGGAACGATTCTTTCGATTGGTTTGCATGGCGAATATCACGAATCGAGGTTTCTCAATTTGCGACGTAGCTTTCACGATCCACGTGTGTTTCGTTGTCTCTTGCAGTAACGGGTACTCATGCAGGCTCCACGAATGGAAACTCATCGCGATCGGCCGACCGCTTTCCAGGATACGCAGCATCGATAACTTATTCACTTCCTCCAAAACAACGTGGGGCATACGCCACTGCACCTTGCGTATCTCTAGTTTCGGTATCGCAGTGGCGGAGGTGCAGTGCATCGCGTTCGAATCTACACGCGATCGTATAAGTATTAGCTCGTGCCGCGCGTTCGTCACGATGTGTTTGTAATCCTCGCAGAATCCTAATAACACGTTCAGGGGTACGCAGAAATTGAAAGCACCCGAATGAAAAATGTCTTTATTGTAATCGATGGCATAATTCCAACCGGCATTCGCAGGCACTTTGCTCCTCTCGGCCGACAACGAAACGTAATTTTTCAATGTGGTAGTGATTCCTGGATTTCGGCAACGATCGATCTCGACACCGTTCAATTCGTATCGAATCTCATCGAACATGGACGCAACGCAATTATTGTCGAGAACAGCGGTCGCGGACGTTGCCGGGCCTTTCGCATCCTGCGCCGTCAACGTGCCACGACCTTCGATGTAGAGAAAACTTTCGCATGGAAGCGTGTATAGATCTTGCTGCTGTATGGGGATTCTTATCTCGTCGCTATTGTCGAACGTCGTGTTGGCGTATGGATTGTACGTGTGTAACTCGATCTTCGTGATACGATTGTCAAAGGTTGGCGTATTCGCCACGTCCAGAATAATCGACATCGTGGTTGCGTGTCTAATAGGCGACGATGAAACCTAACGATCGTAAGAAATGTACTTTTCGACGAGTCAACGGTTTTCTTTTCCTTATGGATCCTCTTCTTATCGCTCCACCAACCTTTATTCTTCTACTTTCGCCTTCTGATAAAGGATTGCGCCGATGACGCGAGACAGAGGCGGCAGGAGTAGCAGCGGCAGCGACGATTGATGATTCGTACGTGTGATCTAACACTAACATGCTACACAACCGCGAATACGCGCGCAGTCACGCTAGCCTACCGCGCGGACGTCGTTGAACGTGTAAACGAATAGTTATTTTTTCTCCGTGGAAATCTATAGGACGATCGTGTTGATCGACGATGCACAACGTTAGATCGTGTATTGCTCGTGCGACGATCGGCAGGTAAATGATGTGTCGCGGAGTTTCCGATATCTTATATCTCGGCGGTACGCGAGGTGAAAATTCATGAATCGTGTGTACCGGTTTATCGTTGCTGTACGCGCCGGTAGTCACGTTGCACGTTACTCTGATCACGTTAACGTTTATAATATTCACGGGTACGTCGAATTCGTGCCAGATTCTCGGTAATAAGACGCGATTCGAAGAAAATCCTAGCAACGAGCCCACATTGTTCGGTTTCTTAAAGTCTACAAAGAACGAACAGTACAGCTCGCTTTTCATGGTGTTGTTGTTAGCTCGTAGCATTAGAGGGTACTTGTCGTCATCGTTGTTATCATTGTTTCCGCGTCTTCGAGGATATCGATCGAGTAATCGTTGCTTCAGGTACTCCGCGATGGCGTCTAATTCGTAGGAACCATGGGGGATCGTAATGTTTTCATAAGCGGCGTCGACGATGGAGTCGTCGCCGGTGTCGTAGTTCACGACGAAATAGAATTTATCGTTGCTCGAGTCGATGTTCGGTATCGTGTGAAACGTCTCCAAGCCCCTGAGTCCAAATTGTATTGACCAACACTCAAATCTATCGGCGGGAAATAGTTTACCGTGAGCGCGCTGCTGCGACCCGTTAGCGTAAGCGTGAACGACATTTCATAGATTACACTCGCGAGGCGGAGAGGGGGTAAGTGACGCGCGCTTACGAATAATCGGCATTTCATCGATATTTTGAGTCTTTATTATTATAGGAGGTGTGGATTGTCATTACGTATGGATCCATTGTAACATAATCTTAGTACACATACCGATATTATTAGTATATTGGCCATAATTCGATAGACTTTTGCTGTAAAAATTGCATGCACAAGCGACCGCAATTCATCTCGTCGAAACGTTGAAAACGATTGTGATTATACGTGATTGTTGTACTGTCACGTCCCGGGTGGAGGGGTTTAGGGACGATGACACGAGGGGTAATTGTCAGGCGAGAATGCAAGTTTTCCGCACGCTGATCGTTTTTTGGAGGGACTCAGGCGAGAATGCAAGTTTTCCGCACGCTGAGGGTTTGGAGGGACTCAGGCGAGAATGCACGTTTTCCGCACGCTGAGGGTTTTAGAAGGATTTCAGGCGAGAATGCAAGTTTTCCGCACGCTGAGGGTTTGAAGGAATTCAGGCGAGAATGCACGTTTTCCGCACGCTGAGGGTTTTAGAAGGAACACAGGCGAGAATGCACGTTTTCCGCACGCTGAGGATTTTAGAAGGAACACAGGCGAGAATGCACGTTTTCCGCACGCTGAGGGTTTTAGAAGGAACACAGGCGAGAATGCACGTTTTCCGCACGCTGATCGACCAGGGAAGGCTTAAATGGCGAATATACACCCGGGAGACACCCGTTAGAGCACTTTGTATTTGTTTTGACTAAGAAATTGCATTTACCGTTGCATTCACGTAGGAAGTTACTCGTAATACTTCCGCGAAATCCGTCTAATTATACGACTGTACGCGGGCTATGCAAAAGAACGTTGGTAAACACTGTAGGCTCTTTCGCGTTCGGGAATCGAGATCAGCTGTTGCGGCAGCTAGGTTTGGATATGGAATCCTCGCGATCGCGGAATACACACAATAATTCAAAGCGTGATTTAAACAGGAATCGTTTATTCAAATTGAAGCACTTTTAACACGTTATGTACTATTATCGTGATTTTTGGTAAGTTTTATAATTATGTGATCGACATTTAGCATTAGCACATGACATTTATATTAATGGTGAACAATAGCAAAATATGTATGGACATGAAATACAATATACGATAAAGTAGAATGACATAAAGCAATAAGCGTTAATAATTCAAAAGGTATGAACGCAATAGGCGTTAATAGTACAAAAATATATATATATAAAGCAATAAGCGTTAATAATTCAAAAGGTATATGAAAGCAACAAGAATAATGATACAAAATATGGATGATGGTGATATGCCGTAGTAATAAATGATAATAATAAAGGCTTACAATGATTGGTGAGATGATGGTTTTGAACACTAATAAAAGTAAACTTTCGTTCTGTAGTCCTTTCGCGCGTTGATTTCGTCGAAAGAGGACTTCTGTCTCGGTCCCCTCGTATTTATATAATTGTCGCGGGGGTACGCGCGGTATAGGCCTTGACATATTTAATAAATAAGTCGCAGTAGGACTTCCGGGGTTTTTACAATGGTGCGTCTATTATTAGACGCGTTTCTGTCACGTACACCAAATATTCTTCGCAATTACATTTCCGGGGTTTTTATGAATAGGGAATTATATGCTCAACCCATCGGATGGATTTCTGGAGTTTTAATGGGAAAGGGGTGATCGTGGTCTTGACTTGTAGGGTCTTAGAGAAGGGGTGAGACGTGGTCTCGATTTAAGGGGTTTTTGGGGCGAGGGACTTGTTTAGAATTAGCAAGAGGGGGGGAGTTTGTGCCTCGTATGGCGAATAATCGAAGGAGGTTTTGTACTGACCATCTCGAGATGGGGACCGCTAAGGTACATCATCGAGGTGATCAGCGATTGGGGAAAAGGGGTATTTATTGAGTTGGAAGGACTTTGGTGGAGTGACTTGGAGGTTTATACGAAGATGTTTAAATAGTACCGCGCGAAAAATAGTGGGATATCACAGTACCATGTCCGAAATAGTAAATCAATTCCGCGGGAGGTCGCAGGTTCCCAAAACTATCAAAGTACTGTACTCGCGGCCCGCGTTTCGCGTACGCGACCCAGTGCGTACCGGCGCCTCGATTCTCGTCCCGATTCGCGATGCCACATTCGTTGCTTCGTACGCGCGTGGGAAGTGTGTCGCGCATAAACACCCTTCAAAAGAACGGGATGCTGGCGCATTCGCGTTCTAATTGCAGGTTCGTCATAGGTTGTTGCGTTATCGCCGCCACCGTCGCCACGCGCCTACTCGATCGGCGTTTTTTTTTCTTTGATCGGAGTCGTCGTTGGCTTCGACGTCTAGGATTCAAGCCCGCACCTCGCTTGTACGGTGTCAGATGCATCTCTCGCCCTTCCATCGCCCGATTATGACGCAACGTCTCTTCCAGCTGTTTTTGCGAGGCCTCCGAATCGTTGACCGCTTTGGTTATACCAGCCGCTCCACCGGCCAATGCCCCGAGAGCCGATAAAGCAGGTAGCACGAACGGAAGAAATTGAAGAAAGCCACCGCGTTTCGCCACTCGTAGATTACGATGTCGTCGTCGCCGTTGAGGATGTTTCCTTCCAGACTTTCTCTGTTTACGTTTCGTCCTTCTCATACCCATGCCGAGTTTAGTCTTAGCCTTCATCGTTACCCACACTCTTGTCACGACTGCTTTTTCACCAAAGGTCGCGTCGTTCGCGAAAACTCGTTCTCGCGCTCGTTCGGCTAACGCACGATCCGCCTCGAGTCGTCCCTCTAAATCCTTTCGGCGAGAGTACGCGATATCGTGGTTTCGGCACGCTGCGTCCAAGGGATTCACACCTTCGTCGCCACGAGCCAATCGCTTTAGCAATCGCGTTCCCGGTCCGCAGAACTGATAACCCGGAACGTGTAGTTCGAATGGCAGACAGTTTATGATGCCGTTCACGACACCCGATCCAGTCTTTTTCTTATTCTTCTTCAGATTCTTCTTCCTCTTCTGATTCTTGCCTAGTCCGTGAGACGTCGCAGTCGTTGATGCTACCATATACGTTAGAATAGTCACAATAGCTACTGCAATAATAAACACGTACGCGCGCTTAGCCGATCACAGTGATAGTGACCTGGGTGACGCGTGCCACGAATATAAATTGTCGTGCTTCGTCACACGCGCGCGAGTACCTGAGAAACACCGACAACATGCGATTCGCGAAACAGTCGGACGTTATTCGCGTGACCGCGAACAGAATGCTCGAGGATGATAGCGATGTGAGTCGATCGAACAGACACGGCCCGTTGTTGCCGAACAGTGTGCGAGGCGTGATGTGCGGCCCGTCCGGGTGTGGAAAAACGAACGTGCTTCTGAGCATGCTAGAGAGTCCAAACGGTTTACGTTTCGAGAACGTATACGTAATCTCGAAATCGTTGCATCAGCCAAAGTATTGATATCTCGAGCAGGTGTTCTCACTCGTCGATGGAATCGAATACTTTCCCTACTCGCACAACGCTGAGATCGTTCCACCTAGGGACGCTCGGCCCGATTCGATCTTCGTGTTCGACGACGTGACATGCGCCGAACAGAACGCCAATACTTCTCCATGGGTCGCCATGCGAACGTGGATTGCTTTTATTTGTGTCAGTCGTACGCTAGAATATCTAAACATTTAATCAGGGATAACACGAATTTTCTCATGCTGTTCAAACAAGACGGCATGAACTTGCGTCACGTGTACAACGATCACGTGAATACAGACATGACGTTCGAGTCGTTCAACGACTTGTGCGAGGTGTTGGCGTCGACGATACGATTTCGTGGTGATCGATAAGGATAGTTCTATGTACGAAGGTCGATATCGAAGAGGATTTAACGAGTTCGTCGTAGCTCGCTGACATCAGTAAACCGTGAGTCATTCATCGAGCAACACGAAATGTCCAGCGAACCAACGACAACAATGGCGACTCCGATAACCTCGAGCAACGTCGACGCGAAGCAAGTAGTAATACTAGGCCGATTCCAACTCAGGTCCTCTGAGGGGAGCGCGGCGGCGGGGGGAAGTGATGGCGCGCGGGGGAGCGCGGCGGAGGGAAACATGGGCGCGGGGCCTGCGGGGCGAGGAAGACCGGTTGCGCGCGCACGAGCCGCGAAGTGGGGGAAGCTGCGATGATGGAGGGGATCAGTCCAGGCCGAGCCGCCGCGGAGACCGGACCCACCGCCGAAAACTTTTTCAGACCTAACCGGAGGGAGGGAATGACCCCCGAGAACTTTTTCAGACCTAACCGGAGGGAGTGAATGACCCCCCGAAAATTTTTTCCAAACCAATATGTGACATACAGACATTTCCAACGCAGAGAAATAATAATTTATTTTTATTGGGAATTATTTCGGACGATCTCGGGAAAGATCGGCGTTTACACACCGCGTCTTCGGAGGGTGGGAAAGAGATAGAACATTACTTTAAAGCTAAAATCTGGGAGAGGGAAAGAGACAGCGCTACATAGTGATACAAACATATTTTATTCTAAAGCTAACAGTATTTCAAAGCGTTCCGATTCAACGTCGCGGCATAACGTGTATTGGACGTATAATGAACCACTTCGAACATGCATCGAACGTCAATCGTACCTCTTCGAACGTGTATCGAACGTGTATTGGACATGTAATGAACCACTTCGAACATGTATCGACCGTGTATGATACCACTTCTAAATAATTACAACTATTGTTTTAATTTAGCGTACATCACATGTAGGAGGTTGGGGAGGGTGAAGAAAAAAACATTTTCATATACATTAAAAATTGATTATATTTTACTTATGCATTTCTCTGCAGTTTGGACCACCAGTTGAATAGTTTAAATACATTTTGCATGGCACAGTGTTTCGCGTGTCTGCCATATCGCAGAGTATTAACTACATTTAGCTTATTTAGAGATTTGATATCCTCGTAGTCAATGTCCAGCGTCTCGATGACCGCGTCTGCTCTCGTATTTTCATCGAGGAAATCTGCAAGCCAGTCGCGTTTCTGCAGCCCTTTAACGTATACAATATGGGATGCGTCATCCTTTTCATCATCGATCGCATCGGCAACAGCTTTCGTAATTAGCTGTTTAGCCACACTGTATGAAACGTCTCCATCGTCCCAACGTAGTCCATGATGTTTTGCAACCAACCATCGGATGCTTGATTTGTCGGATTTTGTAAGAAGATAATGCGGCATCGAACTCCCAAAAATATAGTGCTAGAGAATTGTTAACATTCGTAGGACAGCCACTTCCTTGATGATAAATCTTCCATCAACGATGAACCCTTGCATGTCAACGAACGTTGGTACAACCATTATCGGTACAATTTGGAGGTCCACTCGCTTCCAAGACAGACGAGAGAATGCTGTCTTTCTTGTAAAGCATCTCGATTTTCAGGATGAATTTTTTTTGCGAATTTAGTACAGGAGAGGGCGGGCAAGTAGCGTGGTAATTTAATTTATTTTGCGCACCATGTTTGTCAGCGGATTGTATTCAACCACTCGATCGTGCAGAATCAGACAGTAGGCCGTAGTATTTACCGGCACATTCTCTTTACACTCGAATTCTATACGCACGTCCACGGTGCCATTCTTGATCGACTCATTTTGTCACGAGCAATCAATTACCACGAGGGGGCCAAATTGTAAAAATTCAGCCACGGTGAATAATGCCTCGTTGCAACTATACCCATAATATGATTTACGGAATTGCGTATACATGTGATACAAGATGGCGTGCTTATTCTTGTCAAAGTCCAAGTTCAGGTCATCATATGGGTAAAATTCCGAGTTGAGAAAAAGTTTTACATTGGCCAATTTGCAGTTGTTGAACATAGTAACGTCTTCACTCATCATATTTCTTCGACCAGTCTGTAGAGCAAGGATCACGCATCGCGGCTTCTCCAGCTGTGCAGATGCCTTCACGGCCCACGAATGCTTGGTCGTGCTCTGTAAGAGAGGATACTCGTACAGATCCCACGGTTGAAAACAAATGCTCAGGTTTTGTCCACGTTCCAAAGTATGTAGCAACGATAGCTTATTAACGTCATTTAACGTCACATGGGGCATCCGCCATTGTAGTTTAACCAATTCAATTTCTGGTTCCAACATCGGCGATCCTATCAGAGCATTGTTGTCGTTGCGCCATCGTATTAAAATCAATTCGTGACGCGCATTAATAATCATGCGTTTGTAGTCCTCACAAAATCCCAGCAAATATTTGAGTGAGATGCAAAAATTGAAATGACTTTTCACTATTGGCCCATCGCGCCGTTTCAAGCCCCATCCGACATTCTCCATATTTTTGTCTTCGCCAGATGTCAGCGATACATAGTTTTTAAGCGTGCTAGTTATTCCAACGTTTCTGCTGCGATCAATCTCCACGCCATTCAGCTCGTATCGAATCTCATCGAATAAGAACGCCATGCAATTATTTCCCAACGTCACCGTTAATGCATCTTTTGGCTTATTTATCTTCAATTTCCCCTCCACATAGAAGATACTTTCACACGGCAATGTGTATAAATCCTGCTGTTGTATCGGTATTCTTATCTCATCGCTGTATCCAAACGTCGTGTTGACGTATGGGTTGTATGTGTGAGTCTGAAGCTTGACGATGCGGTCATCAAACGTCGGCTTCCCTCCAATACTTAGAATGTCAACCATTTTTCAACCTAAATGCGCACAATGCATCCCAATGATTTCAAAAATGCAATGTTCGCAGCACTGAGCCTCTTCTTTTTAGCGTGATCGGAGCTGTTGCAGTTGTTGTTGCAGTTGTTGTTGTTGTAAACAATTTCACTTGGAAGAAACGGGTTTCTAGAGTCGTTCAATACAAGCATCTCTTTCGTTCGCACCACATGTATTATCGTCGTCGCCGTCGTACGTGCAATCTGATGGTAATCTCTTCACCTCGAAAATCAAGCAACCGTCCGTTTTGATCCACAACGCGTATCGTTAGATCCGTAATGATCCGTGCGGTGATTGGAAGGTAAATGATCTGCGCGGGCGTTTCCGATATCTTATATCCTGGTGGAACTCTCGGAGAAAATTCGTGTATCGTATGTACACGCCTCCCATTGTTGTACGCGCCAGCGGTCACGCTACATTCTATACGAACAATGTTCACGTTCATGATATTAATTGGATCATCCGATTCGTGCCACCGTCCTGGTTCTAATACCCGATTCGTCGAGAATCCCAGTAGCAATCTAATGTTATTGGGCTTTGTAAAGTCCACAGCGAACCGACAGTACAGCTTGCTTTTCATGGTGTTGTTGTTGGGACGCACTATTGGATACGCATCGTTGTCACTGTCATCGGTACCGTCGAGATTTTGAGGATACCGTTCGAGTAATCGCTGTTTCAAATACTTGGCAATGGCGTCTAGTTCGTAGGAGCCGTGGGGAATCGTAATGTATTCATAAGAGGCGTCGACGCTATTATTGATATTATAGTTTACGGTGAAGTAGAATTTATCGTTGCTCGAGTCGATGTTTGGTATTGTATGGTAAGTTTCAAAGGTTGTTAGACCAAGCTCGTAATCATCGTCGCTCAAATCTATGGGTGGAAAGTAGCTCACCGCGAGGGTGCTACTCTTGCCGGTTAGAGTGAATGTTAACGACATATTCCGAATTGTACGGCTCGATTAGTACTGAATCAGAGTGGCGGGAAGTCAATCCTTAAATTTGGTACCGATCGTTTGTAGAAAGCGTAGACATAGTTGTCCGCAATTGCTCTGATTGTACTTCTGATAAGACGTTCGATTGTATTCAATTTTTACAGCATCCTTATCCAGATATTTTACCAATTCCTTGGGCGGTCGAAGATTTCCAAAGCTGTCGAAATATATAGCTCGACACCCTCTCTTCGCATATGCCACCCAATGAGTCCCCGACCCCTCGACATTGTCCAAATTTACAATACCGCTCTCGTTTCGACGTACTCCTCCGACTGGATACGCGTTTCGCATAAAAACACCTCTAAAGAATGGAATACGCATACGTTTTGCCAACTCCTCCAATTGTGCATCGGTAGTTACGCCCGCGGACATTTTTATTTTCGTTTCGGCGTTTTTTTTTTCGTTTCGATATTCCCTGTCCGCGCTTGTACGGTGCGAGATAAAGTCCGCGACCTTCCATGGAGCGATTATGACGTTGCATTTCCTGCAGCTGACGTTGCGCCGCCTTATTATCGTTTACCGCCTTGGCGATCCCCGCCGCTCTACCAGCCAATAATCCGAGAACACCTAGCAGCGGGAGAAGTGGTAATATACCACCCCGTTTTGCCACCGGAAGAATCCGCTTTTTCGGCGCTCTCTTCGGAGTCCTTTTGCGCAATTTTGCTTTCATCCCCATTCCGATTTTCGTCTTGGCCTTCATAGCCGCCCAAACAGCCGTAGCAGCACCTCTTTCACCCAGAGTCGAGTCTCGCGCAACGATGCGTTTTCGCGCTTTGTCAGCGAGAACGTTATCTGCCGCGTGTCTTTCACCGAGATCGTTGCTACGCGAATACGCAATATCGTGATCGCGACACGCTGCGTCCAACGGATTGATACCTTGATCCCCTCTAGCCAATCGTTTTGCCAGATGAGTTCCCGGGCCGCAAAACTGGTATCCCGGAATATGTAATTCGATAGGTAGCGCGTTTATCGCTCGATTTAACAAACTACAACCTTTCTTTACTCTCGTCGGCGACATTCGCTACAGTTTTTAATCAATGGTGCTGGACCGTCGATATGCGTTCGCTGCCAAGGACGATTATAATGCTCCAGACACCGACGATACTGCCGAACCTCAGAATCGGCTTTTATGTGCTCGGGGAGTGTGTCCCACAACTGATCAATGTGTCTCCCAAACTCTCGGAGTAGAATAATCTTGGGTATATATTTCAACTGCTCAGAGGTTAGGTCTCGAATATCGCAATTATCCGACAGGATCAGAAGCATTTTGAATACTGAACTGTTTTGTGTCAGCGTGGACCTATAAATAGGGCGCGCCACCGCTTCGACGTATCAAAATCATTTTTCACAGTTCGCGGGGAGGATGCGATTCGTGCGACAACCTGTAACGATACGCGTGACAAATTTTGACGATAAATCACAAGTGATGTCTTCGAAAACCAGACGCAGACATGGTAGCATGCTACCAAACACTATACGCTGCCTCATTTGTGGCCCATCAAATTGCGGAAAGACCAACGTGCTGGTGAGCTTGTTGGAAAGTCCTCACGGCGTCCGCTTCGAGAACGTGTACGTGTACTCAAAGTCGTTGCAACAGCCGAAATATCAGTATCTGGAGAATTTATTGACTCCGATAGATGAAATTGGCTACTTTACGTTTTCGAATAACAGTGACGTCATCCCACCGTGCGAATCGCTTCCGAATTCTATTTTCATCTTTGATGACGTGGCATGCGACAAGCAAGATACGATAAGGAAATACTTTGCAATGGGGCGCCACTCGAACGTTGACTGCTTCTATCTCTGTCAGACGTATGCAAAGATACCCAAACATCTTATACGCGACAATGCCAATCTGCTGATTCTGTTTAAGCAGGATGGTACCAACTTGAAACATGTGTACAACGATCATGTAAACACTGACATGTCTTACGAGGATTTCTGCGCTTTGTGTCGTAATTGTTGGCAACGGGAGTATGGTTTCATAGTAATAGACAAGGATAGCGCGATGTCCAATGGACGTTACAGAAAAGGATTTAACGAGTTTGCCATACCGTGAGATGGTCAATTGTCGTCAACACGTCGGTGGGAAAGCAACGTCAGCGGTACAACGATGATTGATATCGATACTCTGGAGATTAAGGATCGCGAGAGAATAGCGAAGGAAATTGCAAAAACTAGCGAATCCATTCGCCGGAAACATCAGGCTTCGAAGACTGGTAAGATGGAGGAAGATGTCGCGTTGGAGAGATACTTCAAACCTATCATCGAACCCTTAAAACATATTGTGAAAAATACCTCAGCGACAGAAGCTAGCACATCACCACCGATGAGCATAGACGTTGAAGGGAATGAAACATTAACGCCTAAAAAAATCCATCCGAAAGGGAACACATCACGCAAGACAAAGAGGAATCGGCAGATGTCGTCTGAATATTCACCGATAACCTCTACACCAGTTCAATCGAAGCATAAACGGCGGAATGCTACATCAAACAAGTCTCCCGTTCCTCACACACCAATAAATACATTTCCCAGTGTGCGATACAACAATGGACTATGTGTACGGTGTATACTTTGGCAATAGTGGAACGATGCTTGGGGATAAGGCTTTCGATATAGACAAGGATGATAATATAATCATAGATGGTGTAAGATACGGAGGAACATCCGGTCTTTACGAACTGATTTTCAAGAGAATTCCCAATGATGCTATATACACCGATGCTGATAAACAAAAATACAAAAGTATACTGCTGGCGACGAATGCCCACAGACGCGGTCATGGTGCTAAAAATCCCATATTGAGCAACAAGGGATACAAGTACAGACCGAACCTAACGAATGGCCATGCGTATGAGTATGAGATGCGTATGTTAGAGATCGAACCTAACGAATGGCCATGAGTATGAGTACCTCGATGATATTGGTTGCGAAATACTTTTAAATTCATGTCACCATCCTGATTAGTTTCCGCCTCATAAAGTTCTGCGCATCGAATTTCTTCGGTTTGAACCGCAACATTTCGACACGCCACATACACTTTCGGACTGGATGAATGAATAATGGTCGCAGCAGCGGTGATCGTAGCGGACTCCGACACCCGCCGACTTCCAAGTGCCACCCGAGAGCATAGCGAGTGACCATGACTTACGACAGATTGACCAACATATTAGCGTCAGCAGAGACGGAGCGCCGTTTCTGGGGTATGTAATGTCCATTATCTTTAACCAGAATATATGTAAACCTCATTGTTATTCTCCAAATTCCATTGTAAGACTTCATTCAAACGCTTCTACCTTCCCTTTTCCTGGTAAGTATAGTCAAGGTGGGCCTAAGCCCTTTGATGAGCAAGAACCCGTTAAGTCATTCCAGCCGCTCAGAGTGATTTATTGTAAGGTCCCTTCCGGACGTAACACTCTTATATCTCCACTGTAAGCATCCCAAAGGTCATTTTTATCAGTTTGTTAGTTCAACAGTTATAATTTTTTTTAAAAAAGTAAACACTATATTTCAAAGAGCTGTAACGTCCACAATTTTTGAAATTTCGGAAAATCCATCGAGATATGTTTATATACCCCTAAAAACTACAACATATCCAAGTTGCACCAAAATCCGAAATGTTACTCGGAAACGTGTCCGACTTCGCGTGAAATGAACCGTATGGGTAAATGTTTACATTAGGGAACGATTCTACGATTGCAATGACCTTGACATATGTAGGACGAAAATAACGGTGCGATAATGACAGAATTCGTAGGTCTTAGAGCGAAAATGTATGCACTTCGCGTAGACGCCAAAAAAGATACGAAAAAGGCGAAAGGCGTCAAGACCAACGTCATAGCCAGAACGATAACTTTCGACGACTACGCGCAATGTTTGCATAGGGAGATCGAAATGGTTCGCAGACAATCATGCATACGGTCTAAATTTCATAAAGTGTATACCATTTCGGAATCTAAAATCGCTCTAAGTCCATACGACGACAAGCGACATATCGTACCCGATTCGATCGACACTCTGGCCTGGGGACATTATAATATCACATTGTAAAAATAGATATTGTAATTGTATTTATTAACTCGATTATTATAAATAGTGGAATTAGTGTATAATATAAAATTCTTCGCGCATGTATTGAAAATTATTATTATTGTATTTATTAACGCATTCATATAAATAGGGGGAATTATTGAGCAATATAAAATTGTTCACTCATGCATATGTATCAGTGTATATATATTAACTGGATTATAAATGGTTGAAATAATGTGTTAAAAATAAAAAAAATTGTTTGCACATTTACATATATGTTTGATTGTATTTATTGAACCTTGTATTATTATTTTTACAATACATTATTTTTATTTATCCAAGAATTGTGTGATTTATCAAACCCCAACCACTTGACGTACACCTTATCCCCCTTTCTACGCAACACTTTTTCCACTAGATACCCATCAGGATCGGTGACGCGTTGCAGCTCGTGTTCATAGAATCCTCCGGCAACAGGTTTTCCACAGGAATCGACCAGCAGATACGTTGCGGGATTAGTTGCTTGTACTTTGGCTATCTTGAACACCTCCGTTGTCCAATTCGGCGTATAGCCTTTATCGAATATGGTTTTAAATTTGCTCACGCGCACAAACTCGCCCAACTTGAATCTCGCTGGAGCAGCGATCTTTATGTTGCTGTATACGGTGGCTAGCAGCTTATCGGCGATCGCAGGGGTAACATCGCAAGGACGCATTCTGATGGTTCTATGTTTTCGTGCGTTATACTCTACAAGTAGACTTGGTAGCGCATCGGTTCATCTATAGGTTCCATTGAGCGTAAACAGTTTCCATATATCGTTCTTCAAAGTTCGATTGAAACGTTCTACGACGGAGGCCTTCATCACAGAATACGTCGAATAATGATTAACGTCATGCTTTGCCAAGAGTTTCTGCACATCAGCGTTGTAAAATTCTTTTCCTTGATCGGTTTGCAAATTTTTCGGATATCGATCTCTAAATATCTTTGCAAACGCTTTAGTCACCTCAGCGCCACTTTTAGTCTTGAGCGGCAACGCCCATGCATACTTGCTCAACACATCGATGACGGTGAGTATGTAGTGGTGACCCTGGTTGAATCGTGAGTATGGACGCATTTCTACAATGTCAGCTTGCAACAGATCATCGTATCCCTGCACTATGACGCGCCTCCGCGGGAAATGTCTTCGAGCTGGAGCATGCAATTCCTCAACGAGTTGTAGCTTTTTGTGGCCGTGGTTTTCTTTACTCTTGGATTTCGATATTGGCTGCATGTTTGATCGCAGTGGTGTCTTTGACATGAATGATGTGATAATTATCGGGCACGTGCATTAAGTGCTCCCAATCGGCCCAGGGGCAAGTTCATCCGCCGCGCATGATTCTCCTTCGCAGCGCTGCTGCGGGATAGAATTCGACGCCTGCGATATCTTTTGAACACTGTTTTGCCACGTCAGCATATCTCTTTGAAACATGATCAGTTTCCTCTCTAATTCTTCCTGCCGCTCTCTCAAAAGTTTAATGTTCTTTTCCATGTATAGTTTATTAACGACATCGGTGTCAGCCACCGGTTGAGCTACGCGTCGTATCTTGCGTGATTTTGCATCAAAGTCTGCACCGGCTACGCAAAGAGCGTTATCTCGCATATAATTTCGAAGCAAACCGCTCCATTTGTAATAGTCCATTCTAGCTGCTCCACTCTTCTCGAGCGATACCCCAAATTTGTTGATCGGCATCTCGATGCATACAGTGCACTTCATTGGCGTGCGGCTTAATTTATATAATGAGGCCTACCTCACGTAGTTCCTCGTAAATAGATAGAATTTCGGGATCATGAGAGTTGTTACCCGCCTGACGCGACGCTTCCAGCAAACGCAATCGATCCACCAGCTCGTTGGGATCGTCCCAGTATACATAATCGATCTTGTTATCGTTTACAACCATGGCTCGTAGTGT
Source organism: Andrena chrysosceles (assembly GCA_963855975.1). Lineage (NCBI taxonomy): Eukaryota > Metazoa > Arthropoda > Insecta > Hymenoptera > Andrenidae > Andrena > Andrena chrysosceles. The sequence continues at coordinate 35,802,940 of OY979766.1, read as the reverse complement.
CCTAAGACCTTTCCCTGCTTTATTGACTGATGCGCGGGGGATTAGCGGTGCAATTACATGTCTGTACTTGTATCCCTTGTTGCTCAATATGGGATTTTTAGCACCATGACCGCGTCTGTGGGCATTCGTCGCCAGCAGTATACTTTTGTATTTTTGTTTATCAGCATCGGTGTATATAGCATCATTGGGAATTCTCTTGAAAATCAGTTCGTAAAGACCGGATGTTCCTCCGTATCTTACACCATCTATGATTATATTATCATCCTTGTCTATATCGAAAGCCTTATCCCCAAGCATCGTTCCACTATTGCCAAAGTATACACCGTACACATAGTCCATTGTTGTATCGCACACTGGGAAATGTATTTATTGGTGTGTGAGGAACGGGAGACTTGTTTGATGTAGCATTCCGCCGTTTATGCTTCGATTGAACTGGTGTAGAGGTTATCGGTGAATATTCAGACGACATCTGCCGATTCCTCTTTGTCTTGCGTGATGTGTTCCCTTTCGGATGGATTTTTTTAGGCGTTAATGTTTCATTCCCTTCAACGTCTATGCTCATCGGTGGTGATGTGCTAGCTTCTGTCGCTGAGGTATTTTTCACAATATGTTTTAAGGGTTCGATGATAGGTTTGAAGTATCTCTCCAACGCGACATCTTCCTCCATCTTACCAGTCTTCGAAGCCTGATGTTTCCGGCGAATGGATTCGCTAGTTTTTGCAATTTCCTTCGCTATTCTCTCGCGATCCTTAATCTCCAGAGTATCGATATCAATCATCGTTGTACCGCTGACGTTGCTTTCCCACCGACGTGTTGACGACAATTGACCATCTCACGGTATGGCAAACTCGTTAAATCCTTTTCTGTAACGTCCATTGGACATCGCGCTATCCTTGTCTATTACTATGAAACCATACTCCCGTTGCCAACAATTACGACACAAAGCGCAGAAATCCTCGTAAGACATGTCAGTGTTTACATGATCGTTGTACACATGTTTCAAGTTGGTACCATCCTGCTTAAACAGAATCAGCAGATTGGCATTGTCGCGTATAAGATGTTTGGGTATCTTTGCATACGTCTGACAGAGATAGAAGCAGTCAACGTTCGAGTGGCGCCCCATTGCAAAGTATTTCCTTATCGTATCTTGCTTGTCGCATGCCACGTCATCAAAGATGAAAATAGAATTCGGAAGCGATTCGCACGGTGGGATGACGTCACTGTTATTCGAAAACGTAAAGTAGCCAATTTCATCTATCGGAGTCAATAAATTCTCCAGATACTGATATTTCGGCTGTTGCAACGACTTTGAGTACACGTACACGTTCTCGAAGCGGACGCCGTGAGGACTTTCCAACAAGTTCACCAGCACGTTGGTCTTTCCGCAATTTGATGGGCCACAAATGAGGCAGCGTATAGTGTTTGGTAGCATGCTACCATGTCTGCGTCTGGTTTTCGAAGACATCACTTGTGATTTATCGTCAAAATTTGTCACGCGTATCGTTACAGGTTGTCGCACGAATCGCATCCTCCCCGCGAACTGTGAAAAATGATTTTGATACGTCGAAGCGGTGGCGCGCCCTATTTATAGGTCCACGCTGACACAAAACAGTTCAGTATTCAAAATGCTTCTGATCCTGTCGGATAATTGCGATATTCGAGACCTAACCTCTGAGCAGTTGAAATATATACCCAAGATTATTCTACTCCGAGAGTTTGGGAGACACATTGATCAGTTGTGGGACACACTCCCCGAGCACATAAAAGCCGATTCTGAGGTTCGGCAGTATCGTCGGTGTCTGGAGCATTATAATCGTCCTTGGCAGCGAACGCATATCGACGGTCCAGCACCATTGATTAAAAACTGTAGCGAATGTCGCCGACGAGAGTAAAGAAAGGTTGTAGTTTGTTAAATCGAGCGATAAACGCGCTACCTATCGAATTACATATTCCGGGATACCAGTTTTGCGGCCCGGGAACTCATCTGGCAAAACGATTGGCTAGAGGGGATCAAGGTATCAATCCGTTGGACGCAGCGTGTCGCGATCACGATATTGCGTATTCGCGTAGCAACGATCTCGGTGAAAGACACGCGGCAGATAACGTTCTCGCTGACAAAGCGCGAAAACGCATCGTTGCGCGAGACTCGACTCTGGGTGAAAGAGGTGCTGCTACGGCTGTTTGGGCGGCTATGAAGGCCAAGACGAAAATCGGAATGGGGATGAAAGCAAAATTGCGCAAAAGGACTCCGAAGAGAGCGCCGAAAAAGCGGATTCTTCCGGTGGCAAAACGGGGTGGTATATTACCACTTCTCCCGCTGCTAGGTGTTCTCGGATTATTGGCTGGTAGAGCGGCGGGGATCGCCAAGGCGGTAAACGATAATAAGGCGGCGCAACGTCAGCTGCAGGAAATGCAACGTCATAATCGCTCCATGGAAGGTCGCGGACTTTATCTCGCACCGTACAAGCGCGGACAGGGAATATCGAAACGAAAAAAAAAACGCCGAAACGAAAATAAAAATGTCCGCGGGCGTAACTACCGATGCACAATTGGAGGAGTTGGCAAAACGTATGCGTATTCCATTCTTTAGAGGTGTTTTTATGCGAAACGCGTATCCAGTCGGAGGAGTACGTCGAAACGAGAGCGGTATTGTAAATTTGGACAATGTCGAGGGGTCGGGGACTCATTGGGTGGCATATGCGAAGAGAGGGTGTCGAGCTATATATTTCGACAGCTTTGGAAATCTTCGACCGCCCAAGGAATTGGTAAAATATCTGGATAAGGATGCTGTGAAAATTGAATACAATCGAACGTCTTATCAGAAGTACAATCAGAGCAATTGCGGACAACTATGTCTACGCTTTCTACAAACGATCGGTACCAAATTTAAGGATTGACTTCCCGCCACTCTGATTCAGTACTAATCGAGCCGTACAATTCGGAATATGTCGTTAACATTCACTCTAACCGGCAAGAGTAGCACCCTCGCGGTGAGCTACTTTCCACCCATAGATTTGAGCGACGATGATTACGAGCTTGGTCTAACAACCTTTGAAACTTACCATACAATACCAAACATCGACTCGAGCAACGATAAATTCTACTTCACCGTAAACTATAATATCAATAATAGCGTCGACGCCTCTTATGAATACATTACGATTCCCCACGGCTCCTACGAACTAGACGCCATTGCCAAGTATTTGAAACAGCGATTACTCGAACGGTATCCTCAAAATCTCGACGGTACCGATGACAGTGACAACGATGCGTATCCAATAGTGCGTCCCAACAACAACACCATGAAAAGCAAGCTGTACTGTCGGTTCGCTGTGGACTTTACAAAGCCCAATAACATTAGATTGCTACTGGGATTCTCGACGAATCGGGTATTAGAACCAGGACGGTGGCACGAATCGGATGATCCAATTAATATCATGAACGTGAACATTGTTCGTATAGAATGTAGCGTGACCGCTGGCGCGTACAACAATGGGAGGCGTGTACATACGATACACGAATTTTCTCCGAGAGTTCCACCAGGATATAAGATATCGGAAACGCCCGCGCAGATCATTTACCTTCCAATCACCGCACGGATCATTACGGATCTAACGATACGCGTTGTGGATCAAAACGGACGGTTGCTTGATTTTCGAGGTGAAGAGATTACCATCAGATTGCACGTACGACGGCGACGACGATAATACATGTGGTGCGAACGAAAGAGATGCTTGTATTGAACGACTCTAGAAACCCGTTTCTTCCAAGTGAAATTGTTTACAACAACAACAACTGCAACAACAACTGCAACAGCTCCGATCACGCTAAAAAGAAGAGGCTCAGTGCTGCGAACATTGCATTTTTGAAATCATTGGGATGCATTGTGCGCATTTAGGTTGAAAAATGGTTGACATTCTAAGTATTGGAGGGAAGCCGACGTTTGATGACCGCATCGTCAAGCTTCAGACTCACACATACAACCCATACGTCAACACGACGTTTGGATACAGCGATGAGATAAGAATACCGATACAACAGCAGGATTTATACACATTGCCGTGTGAAAGTATCTTCTATGTGGAGGGGAAATTGAAGATAAATAAGCCAAAAGATGCATTAACGGTGACGTTGGGAAATAATTGCATGGCGTTCTTATTCGATGAGATTCGATACGAGCTGAATGGCGTGGAGATTGATCGCAGCAGAAACGTTGGAATAACTAGCACGCTTAAAAACTATGTATCGCTGACATCTGGCGAAGACAAAAATATGGAGAATGTCGGATGGGGCTTGAAACGGCGCGATGGGCCAATAGTGAAAAGTCATTTCAATTTTTGCATCTCACTCAAATATTTGCTGGGATTTTGTGAGGACTACAAACGCATGATTATTAATGCGCGTCACGAATTGATTTTAATACGATGGCGCAACGACAACAATGCTCTGATAGGATCGCCGATGTTGGAACCAGAAATTGAATTGGTTAAACTACAATGGCGGATGCCCCATGTGACGTTAAATGACGTTAATAAGCTATCGTTGCTACATACTTTGGAACGTGGACAAAACCTGAGCATTTGTTTTCAACCGTGGGATCTGTACGAGTATCCTCTCTTACAGAGCACGACCAAGCATTCGTGGGCCGTGAAGGCATCTGCACAGCTGGAGAAGCCGCGATGCGTGATCCTTGCTCTACAGACTGGTCGAAGAAATGTGATGAGTGAAGACGTTACTATGTTCAACAACTGCAAATTGGCCAATGTAAAACTTTTTCTCAACTCGGAATTTTACCCATATGATGACCTGAACTTGGACTTTGACAAGAATAAGCACGCCATCTTGTATCACATGTATACGCAATTCCGTAAATCATATTATGGGTATAGTTGCAACGAGGCATTATTCACCGTGGCTGAATTTTTACAATTTGGCCCCCTCGTGGTAATTGATTGCTCGTGACAAAATGAGTCGATCAAGAATGGCACCGTGGACGTGCGTATAGAATTCGAGTGTAAAGAGAATGTGCCGGTAAATACTACGGCCTACTGTCTGATTCTGCACGATCGAGTGGTTGAATACAATCCGCTGACAAACATGGTGCGCAAAATAAATTAAATTACCACGCTACTTGCCCGCCCTCTCCTGTACTAAATTCGCAAAAAAAATTCATCCTGAAAATCGAGATGCTTTACAAGAAAGACAGCATTCTCTCGTCTGTCTTGGAAGCGAGTGGACCTCCAAATTGTACCGATAATGGTTATACCAACGTTCGTTGACATGCAAGGGTTCATCGTTGATGGAAGATTTATCATCAAGGAAGTGGCTGTCCTACGAATGTTAACAATTCTCTAGCACTATATTTTTGGGAGTTCGATGCCGCATTATCTTCTTACAAAATCCGACAAATCAAGCATCCGATGGTTGGTTGCAAAACATCATGGACTACGTTGGGACGATGGAGACGTTCCATACAGTGTGGCTAAACAGCTAATTACGAAAGCTGTTGCCGATGCGATCGATGATGAAAAGGGTGACGCATCCCATATTGTATACGTTAAAGGGCTGCAGAAACGTGACTGGCTTGCAGATTTCCTCGATGAAAATACGAGAGCAGACGCGGTCATCGAGACGCTGGACATTGACTACGAGGATATCAAATCTCTAAATAAGCTAAATGTAGTTAATACTCTGCGATATGGCAGACACGCGAAACACTGTGCCATGCAAAATGTATTTAAACTATTCAACTGGTGGTCCAAACTGCAGAGAAATGCATAAATAAAATATAATCAATTGTTAATGTATATGATAATGTTTTTTTCATCACCCTCCCCAACCTCCTACATGTCATGTACGCTAAATTAAGACAATAGTTGTAATTATTTAGAAGTGGTATCATACACGTTCGATACATGTTCGAAGTGGTTCATTACATGTCCAATACACGTTCGATACACGTTCGAAGAGGTACGATTGACGTTCGATGCATGTTCGAAGTGGTTCATTATACGTCCAATACACGTTATGCCGCGACGTTAAATTCGGAAAGCTTTGAAATACTGTTAGCTTTAGAATAAAATGTGTTTGTATCTCTATGTAGCGCTGTCTCTTTCCCTCTCCCAGATTTTAGCTTTAAAGTAATGTTCTATCTCTTTCCCACCCTCCGAAGACGCGGTGTGTAAACGCCGATCTTTCCCGAGATCGTCCAAAATAATTCCCAATAAAAATAAATTATTATTTCTCTGCGTTGGAAATGTCTGTATGTCACATATTGGTTTGGAAAAAAATTTTCGGGGGGTCATTCACTCCCTCCGGTTAGGTCTGAAAAAGTTCTCGGGGGTCATTCCCTCCCTCCGGTTAGGTCTGAAAAAGTTTTCGGCGGTGGGTTCGGTCTCCGCGGCGGCTCGGCCTGGACTGATCCCCTCCATCATCGCAGCTTCCCCCACTTCGCGGCTCGTGCGCGCGCAACCGGTCTTCCTCGCCCCGCAGGCCCCGCGCCCATGTTTCCCTCCGCCGCGCTCCCCCGCGCGCCCTCACTTCCCCCCGCCGCCGCGCTCCCCTCAGAGGACCTGAGATGGAATCGGCCTAGTATTACTACTGAAGCATACGCGAAAACATCGTCGACTTCATCGACAAAAAGGGACGAAACACCTTTAAAAGGAACGAAACACCAAAAAAGAACGAAGCGCCAAGGTATGGACGTAAAGGTGCATGCAAAGGTGGAAATCGCTAAAGTCAGCGACGTTATACGTAAAAAGTGTTTAGCCTTGAAAATTGGTAAAATGACTACGGATGCAGCCGAGGAGGCGAGCACTCGTCCCATCGTGGAACCGTTGAACCGATTGATCGAAAATTCGTCCGCGTTGAAAACGCCCCCCTCAACACCTCGATCGTGGTCAGTGAAGAGTAAACATGAATACGATCAACAACAATCATCGAAGAGACTTCGACCCGTTACTCCGTATACATCCAAGGAACGTTTGAATAACCTTCCATATTATAACGACAACGGCAACGGCAACGGCAACGGCAACGGCAACGGCAACGGCAACGGCAACGGCAACGGCAACGGCAACGGCAACGGCAACGGCAACGGCAACGGCAACGGCAACGGCAACGGCAACGGCAACGGCAACGGCAACGGCAACGGCAACGGCAACGGCAACGGCAACGGCAACGGCAACGGCAACGGCAACGGCAACGGCAACGGCAACGGCAACGGCAACGGCAACGGCAACGGCAACGGCAACGGCAACGGCAACGGCAACGGCAACGGCAACGGCAACGGCAACGGCAACGGCAACGGCAACGGCAACGGCAACGGCAACGGCAACGGCAACGGCAACGGCAACGGACAACGGCAACGGCAACGGCAACGGCAACGGCAACGGCAACGGCAACGGCAACGGCAACGGCAACGGCAACGGCAACGGCAACGGCAACGGCAACGGCAACGGCAACGGCAACGGCAACGGCAACGGCAACGGCAACGGCAACGGCAACGGCAACGGCAACGGCAACGGCAACGGCAACGGCAACGGCAACGGCAACGGCAACGGCAACGGCAACGGCAACGGCAACGGCAACGGCAACGGCAACGGCAACGGCAACGGCAACGGCAACGGCAACGGCAACGGCAACGGCAACGGCAACGGCAACGGCAACGGCAACGGCAACGGCAACGGCAACGGCAACGGCAACGACAATGACAATGACAACGATAACGACAACGACAACGACAACGATAATGACAATGACAACGACAACGATAATAACGATGTTGATGTGTTGTTGATGATGTTGACGACGAAGACGGTGAAAAAATTCAGGATGATGTGTCGTCAGCAAAGGTTTACGATTTGGACACGCTACGCAAACCCGCCGATGATATCGAAGTGTATCTACGAAACGCCAAAGGACCGTTGTCGCGAGAATATTTACGACTGTTAGTCACCGACACGAAGAAACGAATTGACAACGTGTACGGCGTATACTTGGGGTCCGACGAAGACCTAATGATCGGTGATTCCGTACTCTCTATCGACGAGGATGGTGACGACGTTCGCGTCAACGGAACTCGACACGCGGGCACTCGGGGTTTGTACGAAATGTTCTTCATGCGAATACCAAACATTCGCACGTGCACAGACGCGGATTTTTATTCGTACCGACGCATCTTATTATCAACGAACGCGCATAAGCGAAACCATTCACCGAGCAAGCGCACGTTGGGTGACAAGGGGTACAAGTACGAGAAAATTATATCCGCGATAATCGGCGGGGTGCGGACATCGGGTATCAGACGCGTTAGGGGCAGGGGTAACGGCGCGGGCGGTACGGGCACCGCGGGCACGTGACAAGGTCTAGGATTGCCCATCGACGAATCCATGACGGTCACCGATACCGCGATCGATTACGTGTACTGGGACAATCCGAATGAATTGGTTGATAGACTGAGATTGCTCATGACATCGCGCGCGGCAGGTCACACGGGTCACGATAACGAAATCGCATCCATCGTGGAGGAACTTCGCGAGGCCGGACATATCTTAAATTGAACGATCCCTTAATCGCCGCGTCAGTAGCGTTCGCGCGCACGCGTCGTTATGTCGGTGAACAAGTTTGGAACCTCGTTACGCAATAACAACATCAACAACAATAACAACGAAGCGGTGATGACAATAACTAGACTATCGCTTAACGTGTCATCCCTACCCGAAAAATCGAAACGGCTATCGCGAACGCGCGACTGGACGCCGAGTATCAACGATCTCAACTCGAGATGCAAGTTAACGCGCAATTATCTCGGTTAGAGGACGATTTAAATAACGCGATGGAACGACGCTTGGATCACTTGAAAGACAGACTCGAAGAGTTCACGACGTCAGCAGCGACGCCGACTGCGATAACGATCACGAATTTGCACAAACAAAAGGTGTCGCGAAAAGCTAATGAGTGTCGACGACGCCGATGATTATTGATCCTGACTCTTACGATAGCGGCCACGGCTCCGGATCGTCGAATGATGACGAACGATCGCGAAAGACGTGCACCGATTGTATTTTACGAACACTCGAGGAACTCATACTACTTCTATCGTCCTTGAAACGCCGCGATCATCCCCGCCAATCCACGAAGCATGAACAAGGAGCGAGTACAATTAGTGAACGAATTACATGCACCCGCGAGACGAAATTTTCTGCGGCGACCCGTCGTGATTCGTGGCTACGATGATTTGTGGCAGGCCGATTTGGTGGAGATGCGTCCGTACGCGAAGCAAAATCGAGGATATCACTACATACTAACGATCATCGATGCGTTCAGCAAGTATGCATGGGCCGTACCCGTGAAAACGAAAAGCGGACGCGACGTGACCGCGGCGTTCACGATCGTATTGCGGCAGAGCGATAGATGCCCGCGACATTTACAAATCGACATGGGTAAGGAGTTTTACAACGCGGAATTTCAACTATGTATGAAGACCCGCGGGATCAACCACTACTCCACGTACAGCGTGATGAAAGCGTCGATCGTTGAACGTTTCAATCGTACGCTGAAAAATCTCATGTGGAAACAATTCTCCTTGAACGCGTCCTATCGTTGGTTCGACCTGTTACCTGCGCTCGTACGCACCTACAATCATCGCAAGCATTGAACGATCAACGCCTGACCCGTTGACGTGATCCCGCGACGCGTTTGTCGTTCGCCGCGATTGAACCCCTCTCATCCTCCACATCGAAAGGTTTTCGACTACGCGCAAAATTCAAAGTCGGTGACAAGGTACGTGTGAGCAAGTTCAAGATCCTCTTCGAGAAGGGGTACACTCCGAACTGGTCGACCGAGGTGTTCGAAATCGTAACCGTACAACGAACCTACCCGGTGACGTACATTCTGCGCGATTACGCGGGAGAGCCGATCTCGGGTGGATTCTACGAGTACGAACTGCATTCGGTCGCGAATCCGGACGTCTATCTAGTCGAGAAAATTATTCGTCGCAAGGGAAACCAGGTATACGTTAAATTGCTCGGATTTGATTCGTCGCGGAACTCGTGGATAAGCGACAAGGATATTCTATGATTCCCGATTATAAACGCACTATGTGTTACTGAAATAAATAAATACATACATATAAATAAATGCATATAAATATATATACATTGTCCGTTTATTCATTTATTCTCCTTCTTCTCCTATATGCGAACAATTAATCTTAGTACAATAAGAAAAAATATATATACATATATATATATACTAACACGTATAAAATACAATTTTGACTATTCTACGCTATACATATATTAGATATTCATAGATAAATAAATAACATGAACAAAAGAAAGAAACGTATATACATATGTACATGCAATCATACAAACATGCAAACATACTATACAATGTGATTCTCGAGGGACTCGTCGGACACTACCTCGAGACGTTCGTGGATCTTGTGCTCGGGGATTCGATAATGCCCCCACGGAAGGGTGCGGTCTCGATCGGCTAAAATACACCTCTTGTCGTCGAATGGACTGAGAGCGTTCTTCGCTTCACTCACGGTATAGACATCGTGCTCTTTGGAACGTATATTGTTCTGCCGAACCGATTTCAGGGTGAGATTGTGAAGACAACGAGTGTAATCGTCGAATTGTACATGATTCGCGATCACGTGTCTCCGCACACCCTTCACTTTTTTATTCTCACTCGTGGACCCCACCGCAGCGTTAAACGTTCTAGTCACGTACATTTTAGATCGTAGTCCGACGAACTCGGTGATCAAGGCGCCGTTGTTCTCATCTTTCATGAGTTCCGATACCTTTTTGTTTACGCGGGGCATACCGTACGGATTGTCCACCGCGTAATCACTCGTATCGAATCGTAAACGTCGCGCTTCATCTGTTCATACATATCATCGCTTTTCACACTATGCATTAAACTATCGGTATCGCTGTACAGAACCTTACACCGATCACCGAACTTCGCACGCCTATATGCGTAGTGAAATTCATATAAACATTCCTTCGATACGTCGAGCACACTCATACCCACGTATATCGGTTTGTCGAACTTCACTTTCAGTTTGCGCATCTCGATGGCCACCAACTCCTCGGAGAAAATCGTCCGACTGTGAAACTTCGGTTTCGCGATCAGCGTTTCCGCGCCGTAACGACCGTCCCACCGCGTCACCAGTCGCACGTCTACGCGATTCCGCACATTCTCCATTGTTTTCCCGTACACTGCGTTGTTCATTAATATATATAGAGTTTTCTGAAATTCACTCGTGCCTCGCGTCCTCAAATCGGTGTTCAATTGGATATAGTCGCGCAACCAATGTGACTGATCGAATCGCAACACCCGATGAATTCGCATCACGCGTAAACCGTGTCGCACGCACTGTTTCAGGTAGCGATAATGGATGACGTATCGCTCCTTATCGTCGAGCGTGGCAAACAGCTTGGTCTGTTGTCCTTCTGGCGCATGCTCGCGCACCGGGCAGAATGGAAGGTCGGCGTGCGCGTCGTGAATGGCCTTGGGATATTCAATGTCCACCTCCAACAGGTATCCCTCGGATTCTTCTTTTCCGGGGTCCTCGCCGTCGGGTAGGGATGTCACGTTAAGCGTAGCCACTGTCGCATCGTCCAGCCATCGAAACCCTCCTTTCGGCATAGTCTGCGACATCGCCCGTCCGTACAAGTTGTTGACGTCGAAGTACATCAGATACGTTGATGCCTTTGACTCGTCGTACATCCCTGCAGGCAGGTACTTGTTGTTGGCGACCGCGTACCTCTGCGAGCACTGACTCAGACCGCCGTGTATGCCACGCTCCACGAACAGCAACATGTCCACGTCCGTCAAAAGTTCTAATCGTACGCCGGTGTACTTGAGCATCGCGTCCCACGTGAAACTCGGTAGCGTAAAATAATGCGCGGGATCCAGATCGTAACTCGCGATACAGTCGGCGCGGAAACTCTCGAATACGTCGGCGAGTAACAGCACATCTGTTTTCAAATACAAATCACTGTACTCGCCCAATGTCTGTACGCGAAAAGTATTCCACACGTTCACGGCATGCGCGTAATCAGGCTCCGACGCGGCGCTATCCTTCAACCGGTTATAGAACGCTTCGCGGGACGGTAAACACGTATCATTCAGTTTGGTGTATGACGTCACGTAGTCGTAAGGGAAGACGCCCTTCCTGGTCAAGAGATTGAACTGATCGTCCGACAGGGATTGAAACTCGCGTCGTAGAATCGCGAGTCGTTCTTTGCCATTGTTCGAAGCGAGTTTCTCCAGACTAGCGGCCAAGAACTTCAACGAATATATGAACCGAAACTTCAATCCCCTCTTCCAATCGTTGTTCTCGGCGTCGATTCCCTTAACGTGTTTCGTGAACGATATATACCTCTCCTTCGTTACTGGCAGCAGATCGATCTTCCCCTCGAACGCGGACGCTAACTCCTTAATCACGAAATGCGCGTCGTAGCCTGATAGATTATGTAATACTACCGGTATCGTGTACGATCGTTGAAATTGCAAGTTACACAACACGTGCCGCGCCTCGATACTCGCCCGTCGAGTGGCAATGGTCGCGCACATTTGTATCCTCGTCGATGAAGGATTTTCCGCACACGTGACACACGATCGCGTTTTCAAACCTGAGAGATTGTTGTCTCGTCAACGAGTTCATCGGTTTCGCTTTCCGCAACCACGAATACGCAGTGTCAGCAAAGTCACGTAGTTTCTGCACGAACCATTTCCCGCACTCGAAGTTGTGACGATACGCGCGATAACGGCACAGAGACGCGTCGGTGGAACAATGGATGTAGTATCCTACGCTGTACGCTCTGTGTTGCTGGTACGTGTACGTATGACTCCGCTCCGCAGGCTCGACGTCCTCCAGCATACATTCGAAGTCCGCGTACACGATGAATGGCGCTCGTTCTTTATTTTTGAAGTTCTTGAACTGCAACCATTTATCATCCACGGACGGTAATTCGACGGCACACTCGTTCAGACGCTTGCAGTCCACGTTGTGCTTGGTCAATCGCTCGGATGAATAGAAGAAGTTGAGACATCTGCAATGATAACAATAGCATTAATAGAACATAAGAATAAATAATACAACGATCGAAATATTCCGTATTTTACTCACCTTTGGCAAACGAATACTTGGTGTTCGTGATTGCCGAGCTGCTTCGAAATCAGTCTCGACATGCTGCGAATGCACACGAAATGATAAAGTTAAGGGTCCTTGGTGTCCTGTATCAATAGCATGTTCGCGTGCCTCTCCCGCTTATCCTCAGTTAGACGCAGACGCATGCAGCTTTTGTCGATCCAGGTGTACACGTTCACCGACACGTCGTTCAACCTCTCGAACTTGGCCAGCTGGTCCAACGTCATGGGAAGCGTCACATCTTTCGTGCGAAGCACCGTCGTGTAGTGTGGGTACGATGAGTCCCTGCTCACATTCGTAGCAGCAGCAGCAGGGTACAAACTTGCAACGACAGACCATAAAAAGCACGCGTTGTCCCCGCTCTTTACGTTTACAACTGCTTTTTTCAGCACGACGTCAAGCGGAAGCGATACGTGGCAACCGGCTCGAAGTGGATTATGCTTATTAATATTCACTAGAATATTTAGCACAGCCCTTAAGGTCCATCCACTGTCTCGATCTTGAAACTCTTCGATCACCACTAACGTGGGAGCGATCACACACTTTGAGTACCACTCGCGCACGCTCGATGTCTCGAATAGTACGCGGTTTCGCGTACCGAAATTTTTCATATCAGTATTTTCACCCAACATAAACTCCGCGTTCAAGTTCGTATTGACGGCCACGCTCTTATGCGTCCTGATAGCGTCCGTAACGCGCGAGATTACAGTTCATCGCGCACCCTCTAAAAATCGACGCGGATCGACGTGTCCCACGTTGATGACCGCACCGGTTGAAATACGGCCTATAAAGGCAGATTCCACGTCTTCCCATTCGACTTTAGGTACGGTCGATTCACCCGACACCCCGAGCCCTACTCGCGAAAACCGTGTCTGCACGATCGCGCGCAATGTCTTTATTCGCGCGATCAGCGATACTAGGCGTTGTTTCGCGGCCACGGACACTCCTCCTCTGCGCTGGTTCTCGACGATGAGTTGCAGGCACGTGTCACAATGATCGATCCAGTCTCGGAATTCCGCAATACTGCGTAAAAGATTAGACATCCGGGACAAAACCCTGTACGTGTTCATGAATCCCTCCATATTCATTTATTTACAAAGAGTTTTTTTTATCAACCAGACACGCAAGAGTAGTGCCGAATGGGTGATACGGCTCTTCCAGGTGACGTGGTCCGTGTTCGGTTATTGGAAACCCAACGGTAAAATGATGCGCTTCGATTGTCGTTTCACAATCGGTGTCGGGTGCTCATCCAAAAATGTTGCGAATTCGCGACACAAAAACGAGTCCACGGTAATAGTCAATGTTCGAGGCCACAACACTTTGTACACTTAGTTCGTACCGTTCTCAATGTCCTGCAGAAGCGTTAACGGTGTACACACGACCGCCGTAAAGTACTTCGTACGCTTGAGGTACACTTCCTTATCACCAACGATGCAATATATTGTGCACTTGCTCGCAGTACTATATTGCGCGATATGGCGTAGCAATTGACGATGCTGTTGCGACAATTGCATAAATCCGTATCGGAAGATGCTAATCCACGACGTCTCGGATAATGACGGTGGACTTAACGTGTCGCGGATCAGTCAGTGATTTTTCATCCAACTGCAGCGACGTCGATAAAGGGCTCGCCCCACCATCGGTATCGTCATCGGAAGACGATGACGCGTGCATCGTGGAGGTACTGACATTGGTATAGTAAAAATCAGATGCCCATGGTCCTATATCGAACTCTTTTCACCCTTACACGGTCGCGGTCCTGCTTCCACTTACCTACTATAAACATACAGCATGGCGCGGTGCAATGTCGTGTTTATTCCATGGGCTATCGCGACGATTGATTTACAATAATTATCGCTCTATGTTTACATCATTGCACGTGTGCTGTATCGGTCCCACAATTCAAATATTTCCTCAGACAAAAATCTTTTCTCCTGGTCCACCCCCTTTCTCAGAAATCATCGTCGAAGACGCGATTTGAATTTCCACGAATCGGTGCGGACGCGCCTGCGCCCCGATCCCCGCACGCGTACGGGGATTGCGCGGCGGCGACGCGTGCCCAAAGTACCTTAAACATCCAATAGGTGCCGCCAATGCGAAATGCGCGCGACGCCATTTTAAAATTTTGAAAATCCACCCCCTCCCCTGTGACGTCAGCCCCCTCGCCCACGAACTCCACCTGCGCGCGCGACGCCATTTTGAAAATTTTGAAATCCCCCTTCCCCTGTGACGTCATCCTCCCCTCACCAACGAACTCAGTCGACGCCCTTTTGGAATCCCCCTTCCCTGTGACGTTATCCCCCTCACCAACGAACTCGGTACCCCCCTCCCCGCCTTACCCCCGCGCCAATCACGCCGAAGAGCGCGGTACCCCCCGCCCAGCCTCACCCCCTCACCAATCGGTCCCAGAATCGGCATTACCTACCTACTTAAAAATAGAATATAAATAGTGTATCGGCAGAACCATCACTCTCTCTCTCTCTCTCTCTCTCTCTCTCTCTCAATCTCTTTCAATCTCTCTCAATCTCTCGTTCCTTCTCCTTCTCTTTTTCTTTTCTTCACATCAATCGCAAGACAATTTGAACATTCTCGAACAGCTGATGGAGTTCCTATTTACTTTTCGCGACATCATACATACATACTCTTCCACACAACACCTCGTCAACATTCATACACACTCACGCTCTCGTGACCGACCCGAGTGCTCAGTTACACAGAACAGTAATATCTCAACAACATTCGCCGAAAGTGTTACGTATATATTGTATCGCCTCAATTCTTTATCTCTAAATAAACCGCACTATTCTCAACATCTTTGAGTTCTCTCTATACAAATAGAATATAAAAATACAATATAAAAAGAAAAAATATAATAATAATAATAATAATAATAATACTAATAATAATTTAATTTATTGCCCACTTTTGCGTTACAATTTAACGATCATATACTCTTTCCATTTCATTCCCGGGATTGTGTCAGTGTAAGTCCTACCCTTCTAATGTATCATGCTGTGTCTTATCAATTTTTTCTATTTTACAAGTGTTTCCTAATCTATTATATGTTACATAATTTTCTTTTATCACTTTCCTGTTCTTCCCATCTGTTCCTTCCCCTATTATCTCCTGTAGAATAGCCAAGTTTTCCCCTTCTCCTCTAATTACCTCTGCCCAATTCCCAAAATTCTCTCCACTTACTTCATATGTTTCAATCGCGTATTTCACTGTTTCTTCCTCTTTCTTACATACCATTGCTTCTTTCATTAGCCAATATTTGCATGCCCTTGTTTCACTACCCTGTATGAATCTTCCTATCCTTTCTAATTCCCCTCTCCTTTTTTCATTTTTCCCCCATAAGCATTTCGGCTTATCTCCTGGTTTCCTTGCCACCTCTTTTAATTCTCTTAGGAACTTTGACTCTTTTACTTTCATCTGTCTTTCTTGTTCTTGGATGTCTTTTACTTATCTGCTTTATTTTTATCCACACTTCTCCCCCAATAAAAATATAAAAATACAATTAAAATAGAAAATAAAATACAATACAATATAAAAAACAATATAAATATAAAAGAACTTAGGGGGGGAATCACGTGACGTGCGCGAGAGAAGAATGTGTGTATACAGACAGGCGAAAGAAATAGACGAAAAGTGTGGCAAAAGTGCGCAGAAAATAACGTGGTCGGGTGAAAAACACGGGGAGAAGACAAGGTTCCGGTGGACAGTATAATCAACAGTTAATAAAGTGTCGAAGGGTGAAATAAAAGGTGAAGAAGATGTAACCGTAGAACGCGGAGTTACTGGTGGGACGGTGGAGGTACCGTATCGCCAGCTCAGGACGGAGGTCCAGGGCTGCCGATCGAATGATCGTACGCAGATGGAGTGAAGAGAAAGACTGTTTATTGGACTTAGGAACTATGTACAGAATATCCCGGCCAGGTCTATGCTGGCACACAGTGTGTAAGCGGCTTAACCTAGGCCTTATACTAACGCGGCGGGTCCCGGTGTGTAGCGCGGCGCACGGTTCGGTGTGTATCGCGGCGTACGAGTCGGTGTGGATCGCGGCGTACCCGTCGGAGTACGAGTTGGTGTGTGTCGCGGCGCACACGTCGGAGTACGAGTCGGTGTGTATCGCGGCGAATCTCACGGCGCGTGTCTCGGCGCGTATTGGAATCGGTGACGAGGCGGTGAAGGGGGAGGGGATAAAGAGTTTGACCGTTCGGTGTCTTGGCGGGCCAACCCTGCCGTTAGACCCTGGTCGGAGAGTCTTTAGTCCGGTCACTCCGTGGGCACAACCCGTGGGTGAATCGGAGGCTGTAAGGACGCTCTCAAGAACGGAGATAAATCTGTTCAAGAGATCGATGGCGGATAACGGTCTCCGTCCAGAGGATGGCTCACGCTGTCCTTCTGGGAACCGTGGAGGGGGCGTATTCAAAAAGACGCAGAGACTCAGTCTGGCTTCGCACTAGAACTGGTGATAACACGGGCGCTTGTCTTTCGCAAGAACGAGTGTCGGCACAAGAACGGTCGCTCTAGGCGGTCTCTGCCAAATAGGCTCATGCCCCCGGCTTATATGTCCTCGTCCGCGGATTTTCGACAGCGAGAGAGTTAATTAGCGGGTCACCCTCTCGCGCCAGTTCTTGGAAACCGCGGACGAGTGGTGGGGGGCAAGACCGTTGGCAGAGCGCGGTGTGATGACGCGGTCGGGTGCGCGGTGGGGGGCAAGATCGTCGTCCTACCGACAATAACTCGTTACAAAGAGAAGGTGTGAACCGAGTGCACGAAGTATAAGAGACGTGGCTAGGATAAGTGACATCTACGGGAGTGGAAAAAGTAAGAAGACAAAACAGAGACAGCAGTATGTAAAGAAGAGCAGAGACTCCAATGAACCGAGCAGGCGAAGGCGGGGAAGTGCAAAAGGAAATGTTCGCGAAAGTAGCCTATTACCGACACCTGTTGGCGACTTATGCTAATTAGACAGATGGCCACGGCCTGCTCACTCATGTGGAGCGCGAATCGCGTCCCCTTCCATCGACTCGCGATCCATGGAAGGGGAAGGCTTGCTCTTCCTAGAAATTAACTGTGATTTCTGGGAATTGCTCTCTCTGTTCTTGACCGCTACAACGACTGGTAATATAAACTTCACTTAAGCACTTTGCTTGCTTTTTACTTTCGCCATTGCTGCGAATCTTAACGCTTAGCGACTTTGCTTCGCACATTCATTGCACGCCTTAACTGCTTAAACTGTATTAATTAACGCTTAACTTGTATTAATTATCGCTTAGACATTGTAAATTGTTCTGTGTAAATAGTTATTGACTTTATTTGTGTGATTTGACTCCTGTACATATTTGAATTATAACGGTGATTTATCTAAAGCTTAAATATATCGTCTCGTGTGCTTCTAATCGCTCCTAAACAAATTACTGTGCTAAATTATTAAATAAAACTGTTTCCTCGCGCCAATTCCGATAATTCTTTATAACATTTTTTGGTCCTTCGAGCCGGATCGGTGCCTGTGAATACAGTTCTTTCGCGTTCGGGAGTGATTTTTCCAACCGTCGCGCGTGACCTCCATCTGCAAAACAGTTCAAACGCTCGTGTTCGTCGTCGAACCGCCGCGCGTGACCTCGACCTGCAAAACAATGAGTCACCTTATTGAAAGTCAGCGCGACCTTAACCGTCAAATCTCTAACACGTTTGACAATTTGAAGAAGTTCGGAGCAAATAACTTCACCAAATCCAACGTGACATCGCGATTAGCGGCCCTGCGTAAAAATTGGGCCAAGTTTGAAGCGCAGCATGATAAACTGCTGCTCGTGGCGTCCGAACCGGAAGTAGTGGACGATGATTACTGGAAAGAAGACTCGCCTTCGCGAACGGAAGAGATATTCTTAGAACAGGAGGTCCTTCTTATGGACAAATTAGAAGAGTCACTGGTCCAACAGCAGGATTTTGCTGGGGAAATTCAGCACCTGCAGCTGAATCGTCCTCTGCCGAGCCGCAGCCGGCTGCTGCGACTCAACCCCTACCTAGATGGGCAGGGACTACTACGAGTGGGCGGACGGCTACGCCACTCAACACTACCGATGGATGCCAAACACCCGGTGGTCCTACCTGGAAGCAGTCAATTGACTGAATTATTAGTCAATGAGGCACACCGACGAACGCTACACGGTGGGACGCAGTTTACTTTGGCTACCTTGCGCCAACGGTATTGGATACTGTAGGGTCGACAACGAGTGAAGGCCCTGATCCACCGCTGCCCTACTTGCATCCGATGGCGAGCGACAACAGGACAGCAGCTGATGGGGGATCTGCCAGCCCCACGCGTAACGCCAGCTCGACACTTCCAGCACATAGGAGTGGATTATGCTGGGCCTGTATCGCTGATTGCGGTTAGGGGCAGAGGCCAGTGCACTCACAGGGGCTACGTGGCGTTGTTCATATGTTTAAGTACTCCTGCTGTCCACTTAGAGCTTGTGTCCGATTGTAGCACCGAGGCCTTCATTGCTGCGCTGCGACGATTCACGTCCCGGCGAGGCCTGTGCACTTCAATCCAGAGCGATCAAGGGACCAATTTCGTCGGAGCTGACCGTGTTCTACGGGAGATGCTTGCCCTCCGAGACACTGGACGCGGCCTCATCCACTCCACTCTACTGAAGGAAGGAATCGAGTGGAGATTCAACCCGCCTGCTGCCCCTCACTTCGGGGGACTCTGGGAAGCCGCCGTCAAGTCGACCAAGTATCACCTGAGGAGGGTGATAGGCGAGCAACACCTCACCTTCGAGGAGCTGTCGACACTTCTTCATCAGATCGAGGCCTGCCTTAACTCACGGCCATTGCTTGCCATGAGTGACGACCCTGGGGACCTTTCTGTGGTGACGCCAGGGCACTTTTTGATCGGAGACGCCTTGCTGAGTCTGCCCGATCCAGCCGTCAAGGATGTTCCCATCAACCGACTGTCTCGATGGCACCTGCTGCAGCAAGTGAGACTTCAATTCTGGAAACGATGGTCCTCCGAATACTTGCAGTCGCTCCAGGCCCGCAACAAGTGGACCCAGCAACGTGCCCAGCCCCGCGTCGGCGACTTGTGCTTAGTCAAGTCGGAAATAACCTCACCTGCCAGATGGCCGCTTGCACGCATTATTAAATTGCATCCTGGTTCGGATAACCTCACTCGCGTTGTCACTGTAAAAACCTCGCGGTCAGAATGTGTACGGCCTATTTCAAAATTAGTCTTTCTGCCACTTACCGATATCAATGAAAATGCACGTTCACTAAATGATTCAACTTCACAAAATCGCGATCAATAAATTCACTTGCTTTGCCTGACGCCTCCACATGAACCGAGCGGCGCCACCGCTGCAAGATCTATCGACCTACATATCGATTGACAGGCCTACTCAGATTCATCGAGTGATGAATGCCGGGGAGAATGTTCGCGAAAGTAGCCTATTACCGACACCTGTTGGCGACTTATGCTAATTAGACAGATGGTCACGGCCTGCTCACTCATGTGGAGCGCGAATCGCGTCCCCTTCCATCGACTCGCGATCCATGGAAGGGGAAGGCTTGCTCTTCCTAGAAGTTAACTGTGATTTCTGGGAATCGCTCTCTCTGTTCTTGACCGCTACAACGACTGGTAATATAAACTTCACTTAAGCACCTTGCTTGCTTTTTACTTTCGCCATTGCTGCGAATCTTAACGCTTAGCGACTTTGCTTCGCACATTCATTGCACGCCTTAACTGCTTAAACTGTATTAATTAACGCTTAACTTGTATTAATTATCGCTTAGACATTGTAAATTGTTCTGTGTAAATAGTTATTGACTTTATTTGTGTGATTTGACTCCTGTACATATTTGAATTATAACGGTGATTTATCTAAAGCTTAAATATATCGTCTCGTGTGCTTCTAATCGCTCCTAAACAAATTACTGTGCTAAATTATTAAATAAAACTGTTTCCTCGCGCCAATTCCGATAATTCTTTATAACAGGAAACGAGAAGAAGGGGAAGACCATCGTTGGCAGAACAGCTGGGAACAAGTAGAGCGGGCAGCGAAGGCTCGATACTGGACACGTTCAAGAGGAAACGGGAGGGCGAGGAGGAGCAGGAGAGGTTAAGGGCCGAAAAGGAAATAGAGGAAGAATTCCTAAAAGCGAGGAAAATAGGGAGGTCGCCTCCGACGAAGAAAACTGAGGCAGTTATAGGAACTGCGGTAACGCCGGTCTGCCAGGAGACGGAACAGGACAGAGAAATGGATAAATTAGACAAATTGATAGAAGTAGTGATGGCAGTTAAGAATGGATTGGAGGAACTGAGAAAAGATAATAGAGAGCTGAGGGACGAGTGGAAGAGGAGGGATGAGATATGGGAAAAGGAAAGAAAGGAAATGAGAGGTAGGATAGAAGTACTGGAGGCCAAGAAGGATCAGGCAGAGAGGCTGACAGAAAGACTGGAGGGGCTAGAAAGGAAGGAAGAGGCTAGAGAAAAAAGAGAGAGAAGAAATAATATTACCCTGAGGGGAGAGGATTTACCGCGGAAAGAGACGCCGAAGGATACGGTGGAGTATGTGTTAAGGCACGAATTGCAGGTAGAAGCAGAAATCGAGGAAGCCTACTGGGTAGGAAGGGGAGAGAAAAGAGGGCTACTGATAGCGAAGTTAAAAAGCTGGCAACAGAAAAGAGCAATAATGCTAAAGAAGAATACATTGAAAGATAAGAGGCTGTTTATTGACAATGATCTGACGAAAAAGGAAAGGGAGATACAAAAAAATATTAAAGATATCGCCGAAGCGGAAAGGAAGCAAGGGGCAAAGGTGAAAATTGGATACAGGAAAGTAAAAATTAACGATAAGACATTTATTTGGAAAGAGGATGGTGGACTGAAGGAAGTAAATTTTTGGACTCGGCAAAGTTGTGTGAACCTCTAAATTATTGGAGGATCACAGAGCTTACAAGGACAACCAACGCACGACAAAAGGCAGTACCAACACCCGTTCCCCGCGCGCCTGCCTATGCAGATATGCGGGGAGAGGGGGTACACAGATTTGGGAAAGGAATAGATACATTTAAAATAGGCTACTGGAATGTAGCAGGTTTATTGAGCAAAGACAAACAGTTTTGGGATTTCTTACAAGTTCTTGACGTAATAGGATTAGTAGAAACGTGGATTGAAGAGAAACAATGGGAAGGATTGAAAGATAAATTGCCACAAGAATTCTCATGGAAATGTAAATATGCCACTAGAGAGAAAAAAAGGGAGAGCAATAGGCGGAATTATCACAGGTGTAAGAAAGGGAATAGAAGAGGAGGAATCGAACGCAGGAACGGAACATATTCAAGAGCGAAGAATCAGGATACAAAATGAAAAATGAAGAGTAATAACAGTGTACAGCAGAGATATGAAGGAGACGAAAGAAGAGCTAGACCAGATAATAGAGGAGAGGGAGGTGGAGAAACTGATAATCGGAGGAGATTTCAATGTGAGAATTGGACAGGAAGGAGGCGACTTTAGAATAGAAGAAAAGCATGATGTAAGAAGATCAAAAGACAAAGTTAAAAACACGGAGGGAAAGGTGTTATTAGAGATGGTGGAGGAAAGAGGATGGAATATTCTGAACGGGAATATGGAGGGAGATGAGAAAGGAGAGTACACATACACGGGTCCGAGAGGCAGCACCAGTAATTTAATTATATACTAACAAATGTCTAGGCGAAAGAAGATATCAAGAAATTCACAGTGGAAGATAAAGTTGAGTCATATCATATGCCTCTGATAGCAGAACTATATAGGGGAAATAAAATGAGAGACCGAAGGGGAAATCAGGAGGGGAGGTGGAGAGAGAGAAGAGTCTGGACAGAGGAAGGAAAGAGAGAGTTTCAAATGGAATTAAACAAAATAAACTTTAATAGGACAGAGGTGAATGAAATTTGGGTTTGGTCCTGAGGGGCCGGGTCGGTGCAAGCACTGGGCATCGCCCTCGCGCTCGAGGCCTCCCCCGCTCCCTCCGGCCCATCCTCTACCCTGTCCTGGGTTGCCGCTACCGCCGCCTTCCGTGCCACTCCCGGTTTCCCGCCTTCCACGCCTGTTCGGGCCGGGAACTCCCTAAGGAGCGCCCTGCCCAGCCCCACGTGGACAACGAAACCCCGTTTGCTGAGCGCCTCGTGCGACTCCGCGTCCACCCCCAGAATCAGGTACACGGATCGTTCCGCCTCCCTTCTGCCCCACACCCTCCATAGTTGGGTGCGGAGGTCTGGGTTTTGCCGCTCGCTCCGTTGCAATATGACTTCCGTCTTCTCCAGAGGTCCGGGGATGACGGTCGCCATCTTCCGAAGCTTGGGTAGGCACTCTCTCTCCATTACCTGAAGAGATGCGCCCTCCCAGGGCTTCAGGTTGGTTGCCGCTTGTTTGAGCCATTGTTTGGCGGCGGCGGCCGTGCAGGTTACCCAGAGGATGCCCTGCACGAACCTGCACTCTTCGAAGCGGGGGACCGCCATCTCCTTCGGGATGGCGTACATCGCTTCTCCGAACCCTCTCATCACCAGATCCCCCTGCTCCGGTGTTAGCGTGGATTCGGGGTAGTCAGATGACGCTATCGTCATCTTCCTTCCCCCGACCAGCGCCTCCCTGAAGCTAGAGGGCTCTGGGAAGGTTTTCCCTTTTCTTTTTGCAGGGTGTTCGGGGGTCGAGAAGTCGGTCTGTCGGGCCCTTTTCAGGCCCTTGCCCGTGGTCTCCCCATCCTTCCCACCCTGCTTTGCGGAGGGGTCTGTTTGCCCGTCTTGCGGGCCCACCTCCCCCTGCGCTGTCTTTTCGGAGGTCGGCGCTCCCGCTTGGTTCGTCTCCAAGGTGGTCCCGAGTGAAGCCAATTTTGCTTTCCGGGCCCTCCTTTTTGCCGCCCCGCTGCGGGTCGCCTTCCTCTTCTTTGTTGGGGTGTCGGGCGCGGCTCCGGCGTTGTCGCCGTTGCCCTCGCCTGTCCTTCGCGTATTAGCGTCCGTCACCGAGAGCCCGGTTTCGATCGCCGCGACTAGCGCCGTTTCAATCTCCGCCGGTCCCTCTGTGGTGGCTTCCGCCGCGTGTACGGGAGATGTTCCCTCTTCCGAGGACCCTTCTCCCGCTGTGGTTGTTTGTTTGGGTTTCTCTAATTTCTCCATAGGATTGCCACGAGTGTGCAGGAAGTATACGTCCACCCCCACAGAGCCTGCTATGTGGGGGTAAGGCTGAATACAATGGGGGGTCGTCTGGTACCCCAATGGCATCGTTACCGGGTGGAGGGGGTACCCCGGTACCATTCATCACTCGGCACAATGGCTTCCACATTGGATTTGGGAGTTGGTCCACGACAGGGCCTTCGCTTGCCACGCGGGGTTGCTAGGCCCTGGGGTTCGCTTATAGCACCCGCTAACCGTCACGTTCCCCCACCCCCCCTTTCGCCTCGGCCCGGTCACCGTGTGGTGATCCAGTCCGCGGCGATCAGAGGAGCCGCTTCACGCTCTGGCCGTTCTCCTATCCGCCACCCGGAAACGCGCTCGGTTGGTGCTCAACCTAGATCGACACGGGCCGATCTAGTCCCCCGCTCCCCTTTACGGGGGTTGGGAGACCGCCGAGAAAATAGAATATAAAAAGAATATAAAAATATAAAATAAAGAAAAAATATAAAAATTCATTATAAAAGAATATAATATAAAAATTCAGTATACAAATAAAAATATAAAAATATAATATAAGAATAAAAGATATAATAATTTAATTTATTGCCCACTTTTGCGTTACAATTTAACGATCATATACTCTTTCCATTTCATTCCCGGGATTGTGTCAGTGTAAGTCCTACCCTTCTAATGTATCATGCTGTGTCTTATCAATTTTTTCTATTTTACAAGTGTTTCCTAATCTATTATATGTTACATAATTTTCTTTTATCACTTTCCTGTTCTTCCCATCTGTTCCTTCCCCTATTATCTCCTGTAGAAAAGCCAGGTTTTCCCCTTCTCCTCTAATTACCTCTGCCCAATTCCCAACATTCTCTCCACTTACTTCATATGTTTCAATCGCGTGTTTCACTGTTTCTTCCTCTTTCTTACAAAACCTACATATCCTTTCTTCTTTCGATAGCCAGCCACGGAGGTCTCTCCAGACCTGACCCATCCCCGAAAAGGACAATGTTAAGTCCTTGAGGGGATTACTGACCCAAGAGCCTACAGCATATGCTATACACCGTTGGAAAGGTCTCGCCAAGACGAATCGATTGATGCCATTTTTAACCTCGAAATCAGATGGGATAACCTCGAAAAATGCCCTCAAAGTTCGAGATTTTGCGGTTTTGAACAAAAGAAACTGGTAGTAATATTCCATCCGGCCCGAGGGACCTCAGGTAGGCACCTGAGGGAAAACCGAGGGGTGTCAGCGATACTCTAGCAGGTTGGGACGGCAAATGTGCCCCACGACCTTCATTGCAGTGCCGTGTTGGGCCTGCGTTTGCCGCAAGGGCTCCGTTATGTATACCTAATAGTCTAAAAATAATGTACGTAATATGACACAAATTTTTAATTACCTGAAAAATAAGAAATCAGCTATGAAAAATAACTTTTGTCGTACGGAAAACTAGGACTAATGTTAAACGCATTAAAACTCTGGTAATACTAAAGAAAAAAAAGGTCACGGGAATACGTTGCTCAGAATTATAATATTTATTTATTTCTCCATCGATAGTGCAGTTAACTAACATTAGAAGCGAGATCTAGCTTTGGCCAGTACCTTACGCTGCCAGGTATTATATCACTTTTCCCGATGTCTCATCAAATACTAAAACTAATTTGTTGCACTCTGTATCATGCAGTTTCGTCGCCATTCGGGGAATTATAATTTATTATGTCCGGACGTGTTAAGTACATCCCTAATTACATATGCATATCGAAAACAGTCTTGAGGATTTTAAGATTAATCATCTTCACATCATTATGTTTCGTTCAATCAATAAAATGTCACTCCATTCACTATTGTAAGCAACGCATTATTCTGAATGCTACCTGCACATTCCCAAACTCATACCTGCAAATCGTCTATCGTGAACATATTATGTTCATGAAAAACAACTGATCTATTGGCAATTTCATACCGGGCATTAGGAACGGGGCCCATGCGGCAAACGCAGGCACAACACGGCACTGAAATGAAGACCGTGGGGCACATTTGCCATCCCAACCTGCTAGTGTATCGCTTGCACCCCTCGGTTTTCCCTCAGGTGCCTACCTGAGGTCCCTCGGGCCGGATGGGATTTTACTACCAGTTTCTTTTATTCAAAACCGCAAAATCTCGAACTTTGAGGGCATTTTTCGAGGTTATCCCATCTGATTTTGAAGTTAAAAATGGCATCAATCGATTCGTCTTGGCGAGACCTTTCCAACGATGTATAGCATTTGCTGTAGACCAGGGGTGCACAAGGAGCTGTTTTCAGCGCCTAGCGGCGAGCAACCCACCTGTCTCGTTGCTAACGTTAGAATCGGTGAGGAGAACTGCAGTAGTGTACGTGCACTTGGTATGACTTGAACCTAGCCATATATACTTATGCTACGAGCCTACAAGCGCGCACATACACTACTACAGTTCTCCTCACCGATTTTAATGTTAGCAACGAGACACGTGGGTTGCTCGCCGCTAGGCGCCGAAAACAGCTCCTTGTGCACCCCTGCTGTAGACTCTTGGGTCAGTAATCCCCTCTAGGACTTAACATTGTCCTTTTCGGGGATGGGTCAGGTCTGGAGAGGCCTCCGTGACTGGCTATCGAAAGAAGAAAGGATATGTAGGTTTTGTAAGAAAAAGGAAGAAACGGCGAAACACGTGATTGAAGCATGTGAAGTAAGTGGAGAGAGTGGCAGCAATTGGAAAGAGGTAATTAGATGAGAAATGATAAACTTGGCTATTCTACAGGAGATTATAGGGAGAAGGAAAAGATGGGAGGAACAGGAAAGTGATAAAAGAAGATTATGCAACATAAAATAAATTAGGAAACACTTGTAAAATAGAAAAAGTTGATAAGACACAGCATGATACATTAGAAGGGTAGGACTTACACTGACACAATCACGGGAATGAAATGGAAAGAGTATATGATCGTTAAATTGTAACGCAAAAGTGGGCAATAAATTAAATTATTATTATTATATTTTTCTTTTTATAATGCACTTTTATATTGAATTTTTATATTTTTATTTTTTTATTTCTTATTTTTATATTCTATTTACATTATATTTTTATATTTTTTCTTTTTTATATTATATTTAATATTTAATTGTATTTTCTTTTATTTTATTATTTTATTTTATTTTCGTATTTAATTGTATTTTCTTTTCTTTTATTTTATTATTTTATTCTCTTTTATATTTATATTGTTTTTTATAATGTATTGTACTTGTTTGAGATGAGAAAGGGGTGAGCTTGATAAGAGTGGAGTCTAAGATAGGTTATGTTGCACTTGAGATTTGTTGCAGTGAAAACATTGTCAATTTATTGTCAATACACACAGTTTAAAAATGTGAAACACTGATGATGTGATGTTACACACTAAATTGAGATGAGATGAGTAGATAACTGAGGCCGCGTGGTGACACCACGTGGCTTCCACACAATTGTACTAATTGCGTGGACAGTCAAGAGTTTAACTGAAGTTCGCAACGCGCAGCCGAGATCCGTTGGATTCGAAAGACACAAAGAGAGAGAGAATATTGCGGACTTCCGCAACCGCGTCTTCTCCGTTCTTCTAGAATTTAGACGCAGCACGCTGATTGGTTCATCGATCGCGGCGACGGTTGATCGATAGCTGCTGATTGGCAGCTCGCCCATCGATCAGGGGCGTTTCATTCCCAAATATTCCTCCCGCCTTCAGCAACAGAGTTGATGATGCTAACCTGAAACAGGCAAAATTGCCAACTTTGCAATTGGCCTAGTTAAGGTGGTGGTTGCTGTCTTGACGGTCACGACCCTGGTGAGACCATCCTTTCCAGGATGCAGCGTGAGAACCCGAGCAAGTGGCCACTTGCTCGGAGGGAACCTTTCGTCGGTGATGAGCACCAATGACCCGACCTTGATGTCATTGGAAGGGTGATGCTATTTGGAGATGGAGTGTTGACGTTGAAGGTAGTGAGCTGACCAGTGAGACCAAAATTGCTGCATCTTTTTCTGGATGAGATGTCATCTTGCTGATGGCGAAAGAGAAGAGTGTTCCACTGATGGTTCAGGCAACGTTGTTAACGGTTTGCCGATGAGAAAATGAGCTGGAGTCAGCGTTGCAAGGTCCTCAGGGTCGTCACTAAGAGGCTCGAGAGGTCGTGAGTTGAGCATGGCTTCAATCTGCGTGAGAAGAGTACTGAACTCTTCATATGTGAGTACAGTCTCGTGGACAGTCCGTCTCAGATGATACTTGATGGACTTGACGACAGCTTCTCACTTTCCACCCATGTGAGGGGCGGCTAGTGGATTGAAGCACCATGTTGTGTTGTCGTTGACAAACAGAGAAGCCAGTTGATGATGTTGCTGTGAGCCCTGAGTGAACATGCTCTTGAGAATTGCATCTGCTCCAACGAAGTTAGTTCCACAATCAGAATAAATGGTGTGTGGGATCCCTCGTCTTGATGAGAACCGCCTGTACGTTGCGACGAACCCTTCTGTTGAGTAGTCTGTCACCAGCTCAAGATGAACAGCTGACGTTGTCATGCACACAAAAACGCAGATCCAGCCCTTTTGTGTTTTTGCTCCTCGCCCCTTCCACGTTTAGAGAGTGATCGGACCAGCGTAGTCGATTCCAGTGTTGGTGAATGTCTGTGAGGGTGTGACTCTAGAAAGAGGTAGTTGGCCCATCAGCTGTGAGCGAGAGTGAGCTGAGTGCCTCCATGAAGAGTTTGTTTGTGTGAGTGGTCTATAATCAGATTCGACAGACGTGAGCTGCGAGGTAGAATTGCAGGGTGTTTACCTTCATAATCAATATGAGCGTTGCGAAGTCTGCCTCCAACTCGTATGACTCCTTGTTCATCGATGAATGCAGTGAATCCACTGAAGGCGTGAGATGAAGGTAACGTTGAGCTCGAGCTGAGAACTTTGAATTCGTGGTTGAAGTAGATTGCCTGAGTCATCTTTATCCAAAAAATGCGAGCTGCTTCCAAATCTCTTGGAGTGTGTGAGCTGAGTGACAGTGAGACAGGCAATTTCCTCAACCTTGAGATGAATCTGAAACAAGCTGAAGTAATGCGAATCAGTTTGTTGAGAGACGAGAATTTGTATATGAGATCCCAGTGATATTTGATTTCTTGAATGTTGAGTATGGTCGAGAGTTCTGGACGAGCCTCTAGTGCACTCGAGTCGTCCTGATGCAGTGGTTGTGATAGCCATGAGTCACTGGGTTGAGAAAGCCACGATGGTCCCGTCCACCGTAGCTTATGATGTTCAAGCTGAGATGTCGTGAGGCCTCGAGAAGCGCAATCAGCTGGATTCGAAGCTCCTGGAACGTGTCTCCAATTTGCGTGCGATGAGAGTTCTTGAATTTGAGCGACACGATTCCTGACGTATTCCTTCCAGCGGGAGGCGTGAGCGTTGATCCATGTAAGTGCCACTTGAGAGTCCGTCCACAGATGAGTAGATGCAATGTTGAGCTGAAGAGTTGCTTGAACATATTTGTCAAGCTTTGCCAGCATCAATGCTGCTGTGAGCTCGAGTCTCGGGATTGTGAGTTTCTTGAGGGGTGCTACCTTCGTTTTGGAGCACACCAGTGTCGACACTTTGAGATTTGTGGACGGTGAGATCACGGTAATGTACACTACCGCTGCCATGGCGAGCTGAGAGGCATCAGAGAAGCCGTGGAGTTCCACGACTGAATTGGAATAGGTGTTGAACCACCTTTGAATTGAGAGACTGGCCAGACTTGTTAGATCTTCTCTGATGGAATACCAATGAGATGTAACTTGAGGTGGCAGTGGATTGTCCCAACGAAGTTTGTGCAGCCACAACTCTTGCAGAATCATTTTTGCTCGAATTATAACTGATGATAGGAAACCAAGTGGGTCAAAAATTTGAGAAACTTCAGACAGAACGATGCGTTTCGTTGGGATGGGAAATGAACTGAGAGGTTTCGATGAGAAGGTAAAGGTGTCCTGGAAACTGTTCCATTGCAATCCCAGAATTTTAGTATGGCAGTCGTCGAGAGAGATGGTTGAACTTTGAGCTCTTGAGATGGAGGATATTTCTTCTAGTAGTGCAGGATGCGTTGAATGCCATTTGGCGAGTGGAAAGCCTCCCGCGTGACACAGGTCTTTGAGATGTTGTGCAATTGTGATGAGTTGCTCACCTGTATCAGCGCCGCCAAAAATGTCGTCGACACATCGTGCATGAGTTATAGAGGGTACATCCAATGGGAAGCGGTGCCCTTCGTCCTCCGCCAGTTGTAACAATGCTCGGACAGCCAGAAACGGTGCAGCCTTGGTGCCGTAGGTGACAGTCGTGAGCTTGAATGATATTTCCTCCCCTTCCTCGTGCACCCACAGTATGCGTTGGAGATCTTGATCGTCTTCATGAACTCGGATTTGTCGATACATCTTTGTGATGTCTGTAGCAAAGATGAACCTGTGCTGCCGATTCCACAGCAGCACGTCTGAAATGTTGAGCAGAAGGTTACGTCCTGTGTGCATGAGATCGTTGAGAGAGTACCCAGATGTTGTTGCACACGAGCCATTGAAGACAACCCTCAGCTTGGTGGTTTTGATGTCGGGCTTGAGCACTCCATGATGAGGAAGGTAAAAGATTGAATTATTATGAGATGAGATTGATGGTGTTCTTACCATATGGTTGAGATGTTCTTATTCTGACATGAATTCTTGATAGAGTTTACGATACTCATCGTTCCTGTTGAGCTTGGTGAGTGTACGCTTCAGACATGCACGCGCTGCGTTGTATGAATTACCCAGCAAACTCGATGATGACTTGAGAGGGATGCGAACGATGTATCGCCCTGTAGCATCACTTGTGTGTGTTGTTCGAAAGTGATCTTCGCACTCTTGCTCTTCAGAGTTGAGTTGAGATGGAGTGTCACTCGGAAGCTCCTCTTGAATCCAGAACTTCTCCAATAAATCACGTACGGACGGCTCGCCCTCTTGTATAAGTGATGTGTGATACGATGACTGGGTGAGAGCGTTGGAAAGAGCCACTGGTCCAAGTATGAGCCACCCAAAGATTGACAGTTGAGCGATCGGCATGGATGGAGAGCCCTTGATTACGTTGGGCCTTATGATCTGTCCATATGTGTCAGCTCCGATGATGATGTCGACAGGTCGTGGTTTTAAGAAGTCAGGATCTGCCAATGCAAGCCCAGCAATATGTGGCCACTTTTGATTGGGCACCTCGGCTGAGGGCACCCTTGAGGACACTGATCTGAGAACGTGAGCTCGAAGGGAAATTGTTGACGGTCGATGGATTGAACGCAGCGTCAATGAGACGACGCCTCTCGTCTGCGTAGACTTCTTCCCTCCAATGCCAATGATTGAGATGGATGAGTGGGCACGTTGGAGTTTGAGTTGAGTGAGGAGCTCCTCCCTAACGAAGGTGAGCTCTGGTCCTGAATCTATGAGCATACGAACCAGATGAGTTGACACTGGTGAGCAGAGATGAGCTTGTCCGGTTGCTAGAAGCGTGAGATGGCTGCTTGAAGGTTGCGCTCGAGATGAGAATGCAGGGGTGAGGTGAGACTCGATGACTGCGGTGAGATTTCAATTGTGCTGAGACGATGAGTGCTGCGACGCCTCAGTTTGATGTTTTGGTTGAGATGGCCCGGAAGGTGTCACATGCAGCATGGTGTGGTGCTGGATCCCACACTGTTTGCACTTGTGGGGAGACTTGCACTGTGCGGACGAGTGTCGAACGCAGCAGGTGCAGCACAGCATGTTGGTTTGCTACCACCTTCCTCCTCTCCTGCACACTCATGGCCCTGAATTTTGGGCACACCACTATAAAATGATCCCCCTTGCACACGTCACAGGGAAACATCTTTTGTGTAGAAGGTCCTTGAAACGCACTGTGTGAAGATGCCTTCCTAGCCGCTGGCTTGTTGGACGCTGCCTTCGCTGTTGAGCTGGCGGAGGCTTGGGAGGACGGAGTCTCTGCCCACTCCAACCCCCTCACTTTGTTGGAGATAAACTCCTTGATCTGTTTGAAGGTGGGATATTCCATGGTGGACCCCATGGAAGTTTCCCATGCTTCCCTGGTGCTTTTGCCGAGCTGACGGGCCACGAGATGCACTAGGATGCAGTCTCCCAACGTTGTGGTGACACCCAGTGTGCTGAGGGATTCCTGCACTCCCTCAAGCATTGAGATGAGCTGATTCAATGCGGCTGCATTCTTATTCACCACAGGCTTGAGGTTGAACAGCTTGTCCAAGTGAGTCTGGATGAACAAGCGCTTGTTGGCATATTTCTCTTTGAGAAGTCGCCACGCTGTTTCAAAGGAGTCTCCTTTGAGAGGCAGAGCTTCCACCTTTTCTGCTGGCTCGCCTTCCAGACTTGAGAGCAAATAGTGGAGCTTCTCAATATCTGTGAGATCCTTGCTTGAATGAATGAATGAATGCACAAACGAACGAACGAACGAACGAACGGACGGACGGACGGACGGACGGACGGACGGACGGACGAACGGACGGACGAACGAACGAACGGACGGACGGACGGACGGACGAACGGACGAACGGACGAACGGACGAACGGACGAACGAACGAACGAACGAACGAACGAACGAACGAACGAACGAACGAACGAACGAACGAACGACCGAACGAACGAACGAACGAACGAACGAACGAACGAACGAACCAACGAACGAACCAACGAACGAACCAACGAACGAACCAACGAACGAACCAACGAACGACCGACCGACCGACCGACCGACCGACCGACCGACCGATCGACCGACCGACCGACCGACCGACCGACCGACGGAGCGACGGACGGACGGACCGACGGACGGACCGACCGACTGACCGACCGACCGAGTGAATGAGTGAATGAGTGAATGAGTGTATGAGTGAATGAGTGAATGAGTGAATGAGTGAATGAGTGAATGAGTGAATGAGTGAGGGAGTGAGGGAGTGAGGGAGTGAGGGAGTGAGGGAGTGAGGGAGTGAGGGAGTGAGGGAGTGAGGGAGTGAGGGAGTGAGGGAGGGAGTGAGTGAGTGAGTGAGTGAGTGAGTGAGTGAGTGAGTGAGTGAGTGAGTGAGTGAGTGAGTGAGTGAGTGAGTGAGTGAGTGAGTGAGTGAGTGAGTGAGTGAGTGAGTGAGTGAGTGAGTGAGTGAGTGAGTGAGTGAGTGAGTGAGTGAGTGAGTGAGTGAGTGAGTGAGTGAGTGAGTGAGTGAGTGAGTGAGTGAGTGAGTGAGTGAGTGAGTGAGTGAGTGAGTGAGTGAGTGAGTGAGTGAGTGAGTGAGTGAGTGAGTGAGTGAGTGAGTGAGTGAGTGAGTGAGTGAGTGAGTGAGTGAGTGAGTGAGTGAGTGAGTGAGTGAGTGAGTGAGTGAGTGAGTGAGTGAGTGAGTGAGTGAGTGAGTGAGTGAGTGAGTGAGTGAGTGAGTGAGTGAGTGAGTGAGTGAGTGAGTGAGTGAGTGAGTGAGTGAGTGAGTGAGTGAGTGAGTGAGTGAGTGAGTGAGTGAGTGAGTGAGTGAGTGAGTGAGTGAGTGAGTGAGTGAGTGAGTGAGTGAGTGAGTGAGTGAGTGAGTGAGTGAGTGAGTGAGTGAGTGAGTGAGTGAGTGAGTGAGTGAGTGAGTGAGTGAGTGAGTGAGTGAGTGAGTGAGTGAGTGAGTGAGTGAGTGAGTGAGTGAGTGAGTGAGTGAGTGAGTGAGTGAGTGAGTGAGTGAGTGAGTGAGTGAGTGAGTGAGTGAGTGAGTGAGTGAGTGAGTGAGTGAGTGAGTGAGTGAGTGAGTGAGTGAGTGAGTGAGTGAGTGAGTGAGTGAGTGAGTGAGTGAGTGAGTGAGTGAGTGAGTGAGTGAGTGAGTGAGTGAGTGAGTGAGTGAGTGAGTGAGTGAGTGAGTGAGTGAGTGAGTGAGTGAGTGAGTGAGTGAGTGAGTGAGTGAGTGAGTGAGTGAGTGAGTGAGTGAGTGAGTGAGTGAGTGAGTGAGTGAGTGAGTGAGTGAGTGAGTGAGTGAGTGAGTGAGTGAGTGAGTGAGTGAGTGAGTGAGTGAGTGAGTGAGTGAGTGAGTGAGTGAGTGAGTGAGTGAGTGAGTGAGTGAGTGAGTGAGTGAGTGAGTGAGTGAGTGAGTGAGTGAGTGAGTGAGTGAGTGAGTGAGTGAGTGAGTGAGTGAGTGAGTGAGTGAGTGAGTGAGTGAGTGAGTGAGTGAGTGAGTGAGTGAGTGAGTGAGTGAGTGAGTGAGTGAGTGAGTGAGTGAGTGAGTGAGTGAGTGAGTGAGTGAGTGAGTGAGTGAGTGAGTGAGTGAGTGAGTGAGTGAGTGAGTGAGTGAGTGAGTGAGTGAGTGAGTGAGTGAGTGAGTGAGTGAGTGAGTGAGTGAGTGAGTGAGTGAGTGAGTGAGTGAGTGAGTGAGTGAGTGAGTGAGTGAGTGAGTGAGTGAGTGAGTGAGTGAGTGAGTGAGTGAGTGAGTGAGTGAGTGAGTGAGTGAGTGAGTGAGTGAGTGAGTGAGTGAGTGAGTGAGTGAGTGAGTGAGTGAGTGAGTGAGTGAGTGAGTGAGTGAGTGAGTGAGTGAGTGAGTGAGTGAGTGAGTGAGTGAGTGAGTGAGTGAGTGAGTGAGTGAGTGAGTGAGTGAGTGAGTGAGTGAGTGAGTGAGTGAGTGAGTGAGTGAGTGAGTGAGTGAGTGAGTGAGTGAGTGAGTGAGTGAGTGAGTGAGTGAGTGAGTGAGTGAGTGAGTGAGTGAGTGAGTGAGTGAGTGAGTGAGTGAGTGAGTGAGTGAGTGAGTGAGTGAGTGAGTGAGTGAGTGAGTGAGTGAGTGAGTGAGTGAGTGAGTGAGTGAGTGAGTGAGTGAGTGAGTGAGTGAGTGAGTGAGTGAGTGAGTGAGTGAGTGAGTGAGTGAGTGAGTGAGTGAGTGAGTGAGTGAGTGAGTGAGTGAGTGAGTGAGTGAGTGAGTGAGTGAGTGAGTGAGTGAGTGAGTGAGTGAGTGAGTGAGTGAGTGAGTGAGTGAGTGAGTGAGTGAGTGAGTGAGTGAGTGAGTGAGTGAGTGAGTGAGTGAGTGAGTGAGTGAGTGAGTGAGTGAGTGAGTGAGTGAGTGAGTGAGTGAGTGAGTGAGTGAGTGAGTGAGTGAGTGAGTGAGTGAGTGAGTGAGTGAGTGAGTGAGTGAGTGAGTGAGTGAGTGAGTGAGTGAGTGAGTGAGTGAGTGAGTGAGTGAGTGAGTGAGTGAGTGAGTGAGTGAGTGAGTGAGTGAGTGAGTGAGTGAGTGAGTGAGTGAGTGAGTGAGTGAGTGAGTGAGTGAGTGAGTGAGTGAGTGAGTGAGTGAGTGAGTGAGTGAGTGAGTGAGTGAGTGAGTGAGTGAGTGAGTGAGTGAGTGAGTGAGTGAGTGAGTGAGTGAGTGAGTGAGTGAGTGAGTGAGTGAGTGAGTGAGTGAGTGAGTGAGTGAGTGAGTGAGTGAGTGAGTGAGTGAGTGAGTGAGTGAGTGAGTGAGTGAGTGAGTGAGTGAGTGAGTGAGTGAGTGAGTGAGTGAGTGAGTGAGTGAGTGAGTGAGTGAGTGAGTGAGTGAGTGAGTGAGTGAGTGAGTGAGTGAGTGAGTGAGTGAGTGAGTGAGTGAGTGAGTGAGTGAGTGAGTGAGTGAGTGAGTGAGTGAGTGAGTGAGTGAGTGAGTGAGTGAGTGAGTGAGTGAGTGAGTGAGTGAGTGAGTGAGTGAGTGAGTGAGTGAGTGAGTGAGTGAGTGAGTGAGTGAGTGAGTGAGTGAGTGAGTGAGTGAGTGAGTGAGTGAGTGAGTGAGTGAGTGAGTGAGTGAGTGAGTGAGTGAGTGAGTGAGTGAGTGAGTGAGTGAGTGAGTGAGTGAGTGAGTGAGTGAGTGAGTGAGTGAGTGAGTGAGTGAGTGAGTGAGTGAGTGAGTGAGTGAGTGAGTGAGTGAGTGAGTGAGTGAGTGAGTGAGTGAGTGAGTGAGTGAGTGAGTGAGTGAGTGAGTGAGTGAGTGAGTGAGTGAGTGAGTGAGTGAGTGAGTGAGTGAGTGAGTGAGTGAGTGAGTGAGTGAGTGAGTGAGTGAGTGAGTGAGTGAGTGAGTGAGTGAGTGAGTGAGTGAGTGAGTGAGTGAGTGAGTGAGTGAGTGAGTGAGTGAGTGAGTGAGTGAGTGAGTGAGTGAGTGAGTGAGTGAGTGAGTGAGTGAGTGAGTGAGTGAGTGAGTGAGTGAGTGAGTGAGTGAGTGAGTGAGTGAGTGAGTGAGTGAGTGAGTGAGTGAGTGAGTGAGTGAGTGAGTGAGTGAGTGAGTGAGTGAGTGAGTGAGTGAGTGAGTGAGTGAGTGAGTGAGTGAGTGAGTGAGTGAGTGAGTGAGTGAGTGAGTGAGTGAGTGAGTGAGTGAGTGAGTGAGTGAGTGAGTGAGTGAGTGAGTGAGTGAGTGAGTGAGTGAGTGAGTGAGTGAGTGAGTGAGTGAGTGAGTGAGTGAGTGAGTGAGTGAGTGAGTGAGTGAGTGAGTGAGTGAGTGAGTGAGTGAGTGAGTGAGTGAGTGAGTGAGTGAGTGAGTGAGTGAGTGAGTGAGTGAGTGAGTGAGTGAGTGAGTGAGTGAGTGAGTGAGTGAGTGAGTGAGTGAGTGAGTGAGTGAGTGAGTGAGTGAGTGAGTGAGTGAGTGAGTGAGTGAGTGAGTGAGTGAGTGAGTGAGTGAGTGAGTGAGTGAGTGAGTGAGTGAGTGAGTGAGTGAGTGAGTGAGTGAGTGAGTGAGTGAGTGAGTGAGTGAGTGAGTGAGTGAGTGAGTGAGTGAGTGAGTGAGTGAGTGAGTGAGTGAGTGAGTGAGTGAGTGAGTGAGTGAGTGAGTGAGTGAGTGAGTGAGTGAGTGAGTGAGTGAGTGAGTGAGTGAGTGAGTGAGTGAGTGAGTGAGTGAGTGAGTGAGTGAGTGAGTGAGTGAGTGAGTGAGTGAGTGAGTGAGTGAGTGAGTGAGTGAGTGAGTGAGTGAGTGAGTGAGTGAGTGAGTGAGTGAGTGAGTGAGTGAGTGAGTGAGTGAGTGAGTGAGTGAGTGAGTGAGTGAGTGAGTGAGTGAGTGAGTGAGTGAGTGAGTGAGTGAGTGAGTGAGTGAGTGAGTGAGTGAGTGAGTGAGTGAGTGAGTGAGTGAGTGAGTGAGTGAGTGAGTGAGTGAGTGAGTGAGTGAGTGAGTG